>NKCK01000030.1:0-248509 GCA_003946995.1 Fusarium oligoseptatum
TTTTAGCAGCCGCTAGACTCATCTTGGAAATGGTCTGAGCTCGCTGAGGTAAGTGTCGACGCCATGTCAACCCCGTGACTTACTCGCCATTCTCAAGCAGGCGTGATAGCTGCTCCATTCTTCTTTCGTCGTTTTGGTGAACCGACTCCGGGAACTCTGCTGAAAAGAAAAAAGAGGGAGGTCGAGGTACCGTATGTGAGGGAATAATGGCTCCTATGGCAGATCTCTGGGGGATGGTCTGGTCTGAGCCGCTGGTTGTTAGGCACGAATTACTTGCTGGTAGAGATAAGTTCTCGCGCACTGGGGTCGGGTCCGATCAGGTGGTGACGCTCCCACTCAATGGCATCTGACTGGCGTGAGTTTGATGCCTAGGAGGAGCTGGTCCGGGGTATCTGCTGTTAGATTGTCACAGTCCCATAAATCCTCGATCTTGTTCACCCCTCGCTCGTCCTTGTCGGCTGGTCTGCTCTTGTGATGCCACTCCTTCTAGTCATTGCCCTCGAACTTGGGGAGATCTGCGAGATGGATCCGCATGAAGTCGACAATTCTTCCCTTGCCTTTCATGACCCAGATAAAGGTCTTGCTCTGATACTGGTCATCGTTTCTGGCCGGCGAAGGAAAGGCAATTGAGCGAACGGCGGGACGCCCAGATTCATCCTCCGTCATAATATTCGGTTCTTCAAGACTCAAGTGGCGAAGCCAAGCTTGCCTAGAACTAGCACGCTCTGAGGGATCATAGAGCCACTCGCGAGGATACTGAAGACCCTGGTCAACACGTCAGAGGAATCGAAGCAAAGGCTGAGAGTGTACTTACAGTGGTGCCCCCCCTCTGAAGCGGAAGTGGCATTCGTATCGCCAAGTGTTATGTTCTTCTGTGTCTGGAGCAGCGACAGCAGTTTGATCTCTGCCCATCACGCTTGAGGCAGAGGCGGAGGCAACCTTCTTCACAACACAAGGGTCAGAGAAATCAAAGCACCAAACCCCAGAGAGGAAGTACTTACGGTGATGCCCTCTTCCGCAGCGGGGCTAGTCGTTGGTCATACATCGCGTGGACACCAACAAAGGTTCCCACGGCCTCAGCGAGTAGGTGCTGGCTGGGGAGACCATGATAAGTTCCGGGAATGGCAGATTCACGGTCGCGCTCTCACCAAGAACATGCTCGACGATGAAATTTGGCAGCATGAAGACCCCCCGACACTCCGGTTTGTTCGTGAAGGCGAGAGCGCGGCCAAAGGGGTTGATGCCATCGCGGAAAGCCTGACACCAGATGATCCTGATCAGCCAGTGCAATACACTGACAGGCTGACACCAAAGACCCTCTTGGAGCATTTCGAGACGCGCAGCTATGGCGAGACATCCCAGGCAGGCGGCCAACGTAACCAACGCAGGGGTGGTCAACGTGGTGGTGGTAGTGGCAGAGGTCAGCGTGGACGCCCGGCCCCGAATAACACCCACATATGGTAGATATGGGGAGACCCATCACTTTTTGGCGACATCCTTTTCACAATTTGACCGTGGCGAGGAGGAGCCCAGATTCTACTTCACATTTTGTCATGAGTTGTTTCGCGTGAGCGAGCCATGATGTTTATGATCTTATCCTTTCTTGTTGTGGTGTCTTCTGACCCTCTCGGCGCGAGCCGACATCTCCTTTCCGCCCCCTTTTCACTTGATACTCGGCATTTTTTGTTTTTGCAGTATAGTGTTGCCTACCCCGACCGCGTAATAAATGTTTACTCCGTCACCTCCTCTAGAGAGTTGTAATTGTGTGATAGCTCGTTCGTGCTGTGTCGCTTCCTGGTTGGCTGAGGGGGTTAATGGGAGTTTGCCTGTTGGGCTGCCGTCAATCGTTGGCCAACTGGATATCTACCTTGGGTCAGCAGTTGATCGACACCCTGGAGAGTCACAAGTACCATCTAGAACAGTGAATTCATTTGACGAAACACCAAGATGAGAAGAAGTAAGATTCAGTGTCTATCTCCACCTATCTCCCTGGGTTGATCGTTTGATCTGGCTTTTTGGTCGTAGTGTACGCAGCGAGTCCTAGGCCCATTCCCGAGATGTTATTTCTTCCTAATCCAGAGCTAATCAAAGTGATGAAAAAGAACCCGTAGAGAAGTATCCTCGCGGATAAGACCGTATTAGATAACCATGTTGTTGAAGAAAAGAAACCGAACCGACATGGATTGTCCTCTGGAATCTCGTAATGTCTCGTAGTTGTTCTACCGGATCAAAAGACATATATATAGCCAAGATCTTAGCGAAGGATTGGATGAATTGCTTGGAGAGACTGGATGAGAGCTCTGATCTGCCTTGGACTGTTTTATGATAACTATTAAATAAAGCTAGAAGGAAATGTTCATAAGGATTCATTGAGGATAGTTAACCTTACTCTAAAGGAAAACGCCAAACCGCCCACTTGGTATGACAGATACCGAACCCCTGTCGAATAGGCCCACTGCATTGAACCCCAAAGACTTGATCTTGAGAATCTCTGACGTCGGAGGACTCATCAGTATGCCTGCTGGAGTAGAAGCCAGGAAGATGTCTTCGAGTGCCTCTTTTGTGTACATGCGGAAGCAGACGCCGTGCTTGGTTCGCCTGGGTCGCTGCCCAGCAGAGGCCTTGGAGATGGGTGCTGTGGAGAGGTGATGGAGGCGAGCACGTGGGTTGAAGCCTGCTTACTTCACCAGGCCCGCGTCCAAGGATGATTTCCAGCTACATTCCCCGTGGCTCGAAGATTGCTCACAAGTACTTGCTCCCGATGCAGACGATGCCATCTATCGTCACACTTGTTTCGCCGACGTTTGTCGCCACGATGCACTTGCGAGAGCCAGGTTGAGATGGCGGAGAATATCTCCAGGCCATATATATAGTTCTTTGCCTCAGAACAGAACTCCTCGACTTCATTCACTGAAGACAGAAAGATGAGAATGTCGCTGGGACCCACGGTCTGGTGGATATGCTTTACAGTTCGCAAAGCACTCACGGTGCGCAGTCGGGTCCGGGTGGTGTACGTCGACAGGAAGTGTACGGCTTGCCACTTCCAGCGACTTGGCACCACCGAAAAGGGCCTGGAACTTGGCGGCATCCAAGGCTGCAGAAATGATTACTACTTTGAGGTCATTCCGAAAGGAGATGGCGCGTTTGATAAGGGCCATTAGAATATCCGTGGTCGTGGTTCTCTCATGGGCCTCGTCGACAATGAAGCCGTTCTGTTTCTAGAGTCAGACGTGTGCCAAACACGGGCGAATCAAACGTACATATATGGTTGGGGGGGTTGGTCTCTTCCTGCACCAGTACGGGTAGCATCCCATCTGTCATGTAGACAAGACGAGTCTTGTCGCTCATCTTGGAATCAAAGCGGACATGGTATCCGACTTCCTGGCCGAGGGGTACGGCCATCTCTTTAGCGACACGTGCTGCCACCGACGATGCAGCGAGTCTTCTTGGCTGTGTATATATAGCTTTTAATCCGCTCCCCCACTCGTCGTAAAGGACGAATTGGGGGGTTTCTGTGATCTTGCCTGATCCCGTGTTGGCAACGACAACCAGAACCTGGACATGATGAGCGCTGAGTTCGATATGGGATTTTGACAACCGCTTGGGGGACGAGCTATTCATCACTTACTTTTTCATGATGGCAAGGGATCAGGAGTCGCTTCTGGGAGACAGGCAGCTGTCGGCGTGCGCGAAGCATGGTGAAAGACGGCGCCTCACCATGCTCTCCTTCTCGCAACGGATGCTCCTTGCGAACCTCTAAATCCATGGCCTTGGCGAGTCTGGGTGATTATATACATATATATAATTGGAACTTTGATCCCGGTATCCTACTCATCGTAGAGGATGAATTGGGGGATCTGGGTTGTCTTGTTCGATCCTGTGTGGGCGACAACACATGTCCTAGACATGAATCGTGGTGGGCCCTGGGCCGAAGGTGTTTTACTTGGGGAGAAGTATATATCGCTCACTTGTTCTTCCCGGTAGAGTGAGGAATCCTGTCGCTTCTGAAAAATAGGCAAATCTCGGCGCGCCTTGTGGCGACCTTCCTCGCGCATCAGATGTGAGGTGGGAATCCACAACGCCATGGCCTCGGCGGCTGTCGTCTGGTTGCGTTGCAGTGACTCCATGGCGTGATCGTAGTACATGCGTGGTGGTCGTCGTTGTGGTCGTCGTTGTGGTATATATAGGGTCTAGATGCCCCTTCCCGACGACGCCAGAACCACCAAGAGTTCTCTCATGGCCTGCGACCTGCCCTTATGGAGCAACAGAACCGAGATGGCTGACAGTACCGTCGCCTGTGCAAAAAAGAAAAAAAAAAGAAAAGGGCTCTGGTGAACCGTGGACAACAGTCAAGAGCTGGCTCGCGCTTAGCATCATTGGACTGGTTGAAAGTGTCGTCGCTGGTGCAAACAAGAAGGATGTTGTGCGTGATGCTAAAAGAGAGGCTCACCCCTGGAAACCGGTCGACAACGATGAGAGATCGTATGCCTGATCCCTGGATGCCATGAGCTCCCGAATGGTCTGGCTAAATTTCGAAGGGCTGTATGAAAATTGCGCGAGCTTCCTTCCATAATCTTGCTATTGGTCTTGCACTCGGGCGTTTCCGTCCGATCTTCGCGAGATCCTCGATCAACAGGGGCGGTCCCTTTGTCGATTTGAGTTGGGGAGGGAGGTCTGTGGAAATATCCCTGAACGCCCTGAACGCGTCATACTCCATTAATACCCTTGACGAGATGGGCGTTGCTGCATTCTGGAGGAGGCAGGGTGGCGTGTGCATTTGACAGTATTTGGAAACTGGAAGGCCATTGCCGGCATCTGCCTTAGCACGTCGAAAACACATGTGGCGACGGCGGTTGTCTCCAACAGTCTCGGGGAAAAGGTGCAGTGGATTGATGCAATAGGTCCAGTTGCAGGTGTGCGGTGCGCCCTTCCCTTCTGTCAGAGAATGCTGTAGTTGTGTAGCGTCATGCCTTTCGATGATCTGTCTACTCCATGAATGACAGGAAGTCGGAAACAAAAATTTCCGAAGCGAGAAGGGCTGCATTCAAGCTCTTCAGGTTTGCCTTGGGTGGTTTCCTCCTCGATCTCCGGCATTGAGACCCCGCCGTCTACCACGAGGGCATCTCCCTCCCATCGATAGATGTTGGGATCTTCAGTCAACAGAAATGCTCCCTTCGTTGCTCTTCCTTGACGGGGAAAGTCTTCGGGTACGGCATGTCCGAGTGCCTCGTACTCTATCATGCCCTTCGTTGCGGCCGGTGTCGCTGCCTGCTGAAGGAGGCAGGGAGGGTTATGGCCAGCTTTGCAATGCTTAGACACTTGAAGACCCTTCTCGGCCCGTTCCTTGGCGTGTTGGGCGCACTTAGAGCGGTCCTGGAGACTCTCTCTGATCTCCGTTGTGAGATGCAAAGGATTGATGCAATAGACCCAGCCGCAGATATGAATTGTCGCTTTCTGTCCTGTGAGACTGTTGCAGCTGGGAAATGTCCAGCTTGGCTGTCGCATGGCATGTCTTTCTGGCCGGTCGCCCGTTCCCTTCGCCTGGTCGCTCATTGACTCTAACAGAGACAAGAGTGACGGTTTGTTGCATATACCAGATACAAGCCCCAGGCTTTTGGGGTAGGAGAGTCAAGGCCTGGATATAAAGTGTAAGAGAAGCATTGGGGAAGGCGTGGAATACGCCAGTAAAGCAATATGACTCCTCGAATTTGCCAATAATCTAGTCGGAGTAATCTCTGAAATGGTTTTGCTAGATTATATCGAGGTAATCTAAGTAGTATTGGTTGACTACGGCGTAAAAGTCCTCTGAATCCTCCTCATAGAGTTCCTTGAGTTTGGCAATGGGCTTGTTATGTCGCCAACCTTTTCCCCATTGCGGGACTGGGTGCGCGGGATACGCAACGGAAGCCGAAGCTGAAGCCAGACATTGAGTTCTCGACGGCGCCTTGGAGTTTTCTGGTTAACGGAGCCGGGGAGTCTTTAGTCGAGGACTGGGCTCTCGCCCGCTTCTTTCCGTTCCTAAGTCGACCCACGGAAGGAAGGTCGTCGGCATCACTCGAAGAGTGAAAAGCCGGACATACTTGGGGACTGAAAAGCCCCTCTCAGCTCGTTCCTTGGTGCGTTGGAAGCACTCGACGCGGGCGCGGTTTCCATCTTCGCCCTTCGAGGTGAAGTGTAACGGGTTGATACAGAAAGCCCAGGTGCAGGTGCGGGTTTTCCACTCCCCTCCGGTGAAGAGATGCTATAGTTGAGCAATGTCCAACTTGTCCGTAGCGGTCTAGCTCTTTCTGTATGGTCGCCTATTCACTCTGATGTCGATTATAGACACGGTCTGGTTCATGTAGTAGATAGAACCTCCGGCAGAGTGCCTTGGCGTCATCAAGGCTTGCAAATAGAGCGTGAGGGAAGCGTTTGGGAAGGCGTGGAATATACCAGAGAAGCAGCGAGTCTCTCCAAAGTTGGAAGCAATATAGTCAGAGTAGTCGTTAAACCGGTAACGCCTCTTCATCTCTAGGTAATCCTGGTAGTGCCAGTCGACATGGGCATAGAACGCCGCTTGATCTCGCTGGTAGATTGCCTTAAATTGGGTGAGGAAGCCATCCCTCGACCGATCTGATCCCCATCGTGGGGCTGTGAGTGAAGAGTGTCCGGCCGATGCTGATGCCAATGCTGGTGCTGAAGAAGAGGAAGACGTAACGGCATTGGTCACGTCTCTTCGCCTCCTGGTTGAAGGCCCTGGAGAGTCGCTAGTTGTGGGAGAGTGGGCTCGCTCCCGCTTCTTGCCGTGCCGTTTCTGAGCTGGCCGATCGGCGGAAGTGGTTCATCCTTGTCGGAAGAGTTGCTGCGAGAGTAGAACTCATCCCCAGAATCGTCTCCACGGACGGATGAGACGCCATGATTGACCGGCTAGGGACTGATTGCTCTGACTTTCCCCTTGCCCTTGTCAACAGTGGTGGTGTCGATGTTGGTCTGATAGTCAGACAAATTGTCGGAGTCATCTTCAGCATCTTGGATGACCGCCTTGCCCTTGTATCTGCCACCAGCGGTGGAAAGGGCGTCTTGCGCTTGAGGGGAGGTACCCTCATGAGGTGGGAGGTCGCCGTCAGTGGCAACTAAGGAGGAAACGGCTTGCTCCTGTGGGGTGCCTTCCTGAGTAACAGGGCGGACGTCGTTTTCATCGTCTGATATGACAATCATATCCTGATCGTCTAGGACAATGACGGGGTTGGCGCTAGTTGCACCGAGTGATGAGTTATGAATGGGAGGCTGGCCCATAACCGAAGAACCAAAGCGAGTAACAGCACATGCGAACTAAAAGACGACATCGTCGTCTTCTCCGCTATCTTGGCCTCTGTTGCTAGCCATTATAACGCTGGATCACCGTGAGTAACCGACTTATTCCAAATGGGACGGGGCTTCTTACATTTGAACTCGCACTGAGCGAGGACAAAGGGCGTTAACGCGTGAGCGTGGTAACTTTGGATGTCGAGTTGTGGGAGGAAAGAATGAATGCGCTGGTGTCTTGGTCATTTGTCGAAGCTGTGGGAGGACCGTGTTGTGTCTTGGGGGCGGACGGAGGAGGTGTCCTCATGAAGACGAGAGTCGCTCTCTGGTGTGCCATAAGGAAGGAGCCCTTGCCCTCTAGAGGGGGAGGTTGTCGGCCTATATATAGGGCGTTGTCGGCCGTGTTTGTGTTTGGGAGATTGTCAGCTGTAGCTTCGCTTGGGTGACTGCTGGCTGCGATTGTGTTTGGTCGGTCGACCTGCGTGGTCGTTGAGGGAGCAATCTCTTGCTTCTGTTGGATACCTATCCTGAGGAGATTGGGAGGTCGCTTGTGGTGGTGGCTCAGTACCTGCTTGTGAGTCATGATTTCTGCTTGAGTAGAAAGAGGAAGGTGCTCTCCGACATCGCAGAGGGTATGTCTTCCTCGTGAGGGAAGGTGCGGTCCAACAAGGTTAGGTATGGTGGGCGGGCGTCCCTCTTCGTCCCCGCCATTAGAAATGAAGAGAATGGCATGGATTCCATGCTTGCACTCGTCATCCAAACCAAACATGCCTTCATCTGAGAGCTGGATGGGATTGACGCTGGTTGCGCCTGAAGAAGGCGGACCGAAGCGAGAGGAACGGGAAAGAGAGGAACTGAAGTGTGCTGCAGAACAAGTGAACTGGCATGGAAGCCAACTCCTCATCTTTCCATCTCTCTTGGCCTCTGTTCCTGGTCGTGACGGCACTAGAGTACCGACAGTGTCAATATGTCTGGTGAGTGGTGAATGCTGACGGTAATAGGGGCGGAGGAGAGCCAAGGAGTAATTAAGACTTTGCCTTAGACTATATTATATCCTAAAGTTATATATACTTTTAATTATATAATTAATAAAATAATATTCTTTTTTTAAAAAAAGATTATATTTAAATAAAAAGATTCTTAAAATTAGATATATAATTATATATATTTTTATTTAATTTTTATATAATTTCTAAATAATTATAACTTTTTATTTTACTAAGTCTTAAGAAAAACTTTTTATTTAAACTATAAGTTATTGTTTTTTTTGTCTTGCGTTAGGCCAAAGAGAAATCGGATCTAACTTCCTCTTCCTTCCCCCAACAAACCCAGTTGCGTTTGACATCCGAAATCCTCATGATCAAGTCAATCGGGTTCAATGCAGTTGGCCTATTTGACTTCATCGACTAACTGCACAGTGAGGTCTATTACTATGGTCTCGAAGAACTGCTCCATATGCATGCTCCTCTCCGCAATCGTCTGCATTAATGAATCCTGACTGTCCCAGGGGCTACATCGATGAGACATCCACCATCACCGACAAGGGCCGCCAATCCGCGAGGCTTCCTGTAGATCCAGTCTGGTACAATGCCATGGTCGAGGCAAGAACGCTTGGCTGCCTTTCTGAGATGCTGAGCATTGTCGCGCTCGTGACTGCTCAGTCGCAGCACTCGATCTTCTTGCGCCCTCTTGCTTACCGGGATGCCCCCGACGCTGCCTTCCAAGAGTATGCCTGCCCTAAGTCGGATCACATCACACAGCTTCAGGCCTTCCATCAATATGTCCAAGCAAAGAAGGCCGGACGTGAGGACTTGTACTACCACAATCACTTCCTCGACCTCCATGTTCTCGAGGAGACTCTGCGCCTCCGGACACACATCACTGCGACAGTTCAAACACTCTTTGGGCCAGTCACGGGCATGGACTTCGAGGACAAGCAGTACACCGAAAAGATCTGCAAAGCGCTGGCCCGCAGCCTGTTTTGCAACACCGCCTTCCGTGATCCAGGGAGCAGGGCAGCAAAGGGAAATGTCCCAATCATCGAGAACAAGGAGGACCTGTACCGCACCGCACACCGCAACCACCATGCGGCTCTGCACCCCGGCAGCGCTTTGATCGGCATCAAGCATGAGTGGGTGGTGTATGACAAGTTTATGCCCCTTAGGATCGAGGCGGTATCTGCAGAGTGTTGCTGCCATCAAGCCAGAATGGGTCATTGTGAGCTTTTACGCTGTGTCCTTTGCTTTCATCCTAACACCTCGTAGGATCTTGCTTACTTCCAAGATGAGATGCTATCCCGAAAACGCAGCGAGGTACTTCGGCAGCCCTACGTGAAGAGATCTCTCGACCAGGCTCGAGAGAAGGTAGCGTCCGCAACCTAGAGCACCCTCATCACGATAGTGATTGGCGAGAGCCTTTCAATTCGTTGAGCGACCACCAGCTCCTTCTTTTCTGTTTCCACACTCAACATCGAGTATCATGACGTTAGAGACAAGGCCAAGATTGGAACACCCATGCCACGTCCAATTCATGTCATGAAGCTATACATCGACTCAATCAAGGTCCAGGACATGGTTCACAAAAATTATTCGTTTCTGCCCGATTCCAACGTTTATCCCCGTCTTCAACAACTTCGTCGGCATTGATGAAAAAGAACCCCAAAGACTTTCCCAACACCGCAGCTACGATCCTGGCACAAGCTTCTCAGATTCTCATCTTTGCATCCACCGCCTAGAACCCCGACATCAAGTGCCCACGCGGCATTGAATCTCGGGAGGTCGATGGTTAGCATCAAGCTTGAGTGCGTGGTATTCGACGAATTTATGCACATAGGGTCAAGGTGGTATTTGCAGACCGTCACAGCAATTAAGCTAAAATGGATTATTGTGAGTTCGAGTTGTTACAACTTATCTTCTCCTCTTATTCTAACAGACGACAGGACCTCCCTTACTTCCAGGACGAGAAGCTGGCACGAAAGCGCAATGGTTCTTCGACAACCGTACGTCAAGGAATCCCTAGACCGGGCTCGAGAAAAGGCAGTTTCCACACCTTGAAGAACGTTCATCATAATCGTGATTGACGAGAGCCATCTACTTGGTTGACAGTCCCCCAGCCGACTCCTGTTTGTTGGGAATGGATGGTTGAAACACTGACCTGGCTCTTTGGCGTACGTTCGGACTGTATATCATCATAAAGATTATACATAATAAGAGAGACTTGAACAAAGAATTAGAACGGATCATGTTGGGCCTTGGATGATTGCTTCTAAATTTAGGGCTATTATGGTCTAAAAAGACAAGGATTCTACTCATGAGGATTCGACAAGAGTATGAAATTGGCCATCCTAAGAAATTATGTTCAATACCCGCTATTGTTTGTCCATAAGCTTTCGTCTTTGGCTCGGTCACGAAGCTCTCCTCCCGATCTTAAATTGCCCTCCTCTCTTCATCCCTATCAGCACATGATGACATGCGACGAACTTCGAGGCGCCTATATTATTAGGCCCGTTTTTGAATACAGTGTTCTTGCGTTTAAGAAGTGGAAATATATATATATACTAGGTTTGAGGATGTGGTAGGGGAGCGGTAACGAGGTTGGGGTTGGTTTGTGTGAAGTTTGAGAAGGGAGAAATTTCCGAGAAGCCTCAAGATCTTAGCGAGCTTTCGCCCTAATTCCACGGTTTTCGCAGATGTTCTGTGCTCATGCGTTTGAATTGCTGCTTGATGGGTTGGCACTGCCGTGATCACTGACAAACAGACAAAGAGAGGAAGGGGTGCAAACCAAGCGGCACCAACGGGAGAACAATAGGGGACAATAGGGGACAACAGCAATGGTCAAAAACGGAGAATTCCAACATAGCAGCGGCAAACAGCACCCAGAAGTGATGTTTTTGTTTGATCTCTCCCATAAAATCCCCCTCACTTCGCCTGCGAACCCGAATCTTTGACTTGTTCATCCTCCTGGATCTTCAACCACCCCTCTCCCGAAACCCCATCTGTTTTTACCCTCTCGTACCTTCTTGGTCTCTTGCCGGCGCATGAACCGCCTTGAGTTCATTTCTATTCTCTGCTTGCCACTTTCGCTCCCATCTCCTCAACTCTCCGCATCATCCACTCGAGTTTCTAACACGCTCCCCTCTTCCACAGCTTGCACGACTCGCACCTCTCCCTCCCACTCTTGCGGTCCTCTTTCCTAGCCTAACAGAACTGCGGCGAGTCTAAGTAAGCTCCAAGAGCCACCAAAGCTCATAGGTAACAGTTGCTGACAGAATAAGGGAGGATGCCAACAGCCGAGGAAGTCAAAGCCTCGAAGGAGGAGACAACCCTTGACGAGCACATGCCAGGGTACCTGGGCGACACCGAAGTCGCCCATCATCATGCACCAGAGCCCGGATCTCGAGGCCGAATCAACTGACGGTATGGGAAAGTGCTGCTTGAACGACCTCGCTGAAGCTTGGTTGAGCGTCAAACTGGGATGCCAACGAGAGGAGGTGACTCTCACTCTCGAGTCAAGGAACGAGTTCCTGAAATTAGTGTTCGAATATTGGCACAGCGGGTCAAAGCAAGGCACCGCCAAACCTAAACTTCGAGCGGGCGGGATCGAGGAATCGAGCTTCCACCCTGGCTAGTGGAGCATGGATCTGGACTCGGAACCGAAACTGAACAATGACGAAACAGACTGGAGCGATGAAACAGACGCCGACGAGCATGCCAGATATGACCCGAACAAGAGGAGCAACAAGTATCCGAAGAAGAAGAGAAAGCGGGACGAAGATCTCAGCAACGAAGAACGGCCAAAGAAGTTGGCAAAGCGGAAAAAATCACGCCTTTGTAGTGCGTCGGCGTATCTTTACATGGTGCTTGCCGATGGAGGGCCAGCCTTCAAGCGGAGAGATGACAGTGGTCAGGCCGCCTCTGGGAGGAGCGTCAAGTACCACGATGGGCTGACTGCCGAGGGTGTCTTCATTGAAGCCCTTCACTGGCACGATGCATATGAGCGGGGACGATTTACAGAGTACAACAAAAATGTGATGATCGCACTCGCTAGAAGGCGTGTCCGAAACTGGGCAGAGTCTGACCCAGAGGGTATGGCGGCCATTGGCAGAAGTGAGTCGCTGGGTGATAAACTGAAAACGCCAACCCTCATGATCAGGGAGGTCGGACGACGCCGCGAGGTTTGAGACGGTATGCTCGAAGACTCAGATGAGTACACGACAACGGGATATACTGGTGGTCATGTCTGAGAACGCATCGATCCTCTCTTCGCTGGAGGTCATGTGGCTCTGGAAGGACGAATGTGGCCAGGCCACCCCCAAAGGATGTGTCAACTTCCATCGCGGTCTGGTGATGTAATGCATGACTGGATAGGTTCGATGCATCACTAACTTTGACTTGCATGAGCGTCGACTCACCGATAATTACAATCAATAACGACAAGTTGATCGTTGTGGCCCGAAGAAGTCGCTCAGTGAGGAACGAGCGGTCCTGATCTGGACCTCCCAAACAGAAACATCGACGATATCCAGTTGCGCCTACCAGATCTCATCAGACCGAAGATCAGAAAGTCCGCCGCCGGCATCACAAAGGTCGCCGATGCGGTGGACTGCGCCACGCTCGCAACGAAATCACGGTAACCAAGTCCACAAGGTCATCGCCATTCTTTCTCGAATGCCCTCCTCCCCCCTTCAACAGTATGGTTATGGGATACGGTGATGCTCACGACGATACCCGATTCCAGTTCACGGCTCCTCCGCGACGACATTGCTTTTTCTTTATCTTGCCTTCTCATGCCCTTACAACACAACAATGACATACAGCTGCGCAAGCCAGATCTCACCAGACCGAAGATCAGAGCAATTCTTCATAAAAACGAGCCACCTTTTTGGCGGCTCTAGCGGATTGGACCCCGATATTGAATCCCCGTCGTTTCCGGGCAAGAATTTGAAGGAGTCGCTTGTCGAGGCCGGTACCTGGGCCCAAAAATCTCTTCAAAGAGAAAGGACAAGAGACACAAGACGAGCCCAGAGAGCCCCCAAGCAAGAAGTGAAAGCGAGAAGACAAGGGAAAGAAGAAGTATTAACGAGATGAACGGAAGGATGTACGCCGTTGTAGTGCTAAGGCGTTCCTCTCTGTCGTTGTGAACGAAAAGAGTGGCGAGCCGAGGTGGCAATGGAAAGACATGGAAGGACAAGCGGCGAACGGCGAATCTGTCAACTTACACCACGACCTCGATCTCTACGCTTGGAAGGATCGATGTCTGACCAACTACGACGTCCATGAACGTCGCTTGACCAGAATCTATAACAGAGACTTGGTCGTGGCATCCTCCAGAATGCGGATTGTCAAGTGAGCAGAGGAGAGCACGGCGGTAAACACGACGCCGAGTATCTACGCCGAGTCATGCCCGAAGTTGAGAGAGCCAGACTTGATGGTTCCCAAAGTGCGGGCGCACTATGAGATCATGGTCGAGCGCATGGATAGGTCGAACAAGGCCGTTCCCACGATGCCACAGAGCCAAAACCAGTAGCCATATCCACGAGGATATCGTTACTTTCCCCCCATCTGTTCTCCCGCCCAGCAGAGCAAGCCAGGTCAGCATCGTTATCTGTCCTTCTCTCAACTTTTCCCATTCGACTTTCTTTTCCTTTTTATCAACGTGACAATAGAATCCGGCGTTGCCTATGAGCCCAAGATGCGCTTAAAAGACATAACTAAATCCTTAAGGATTTCACTTCTTTTTCTCGACTTCTTTTACCCAGCGACACGACGATCCCACATGGCGCTATCCCAGAGCTTTTCCCTTTCTTCTTTCTTTTTTCTTTAGATGGGTGGCTTTAGTCTTATTAAGGCTTCCATGGTTCTAGAATTAACATCTCGGGAATGAGCTTTGGTTTGCTTTGCTTTTTCTTTTTCCGTGATGGGAATGAATGCTGGGTAAGGTGCTTCTTTGCTTTCGGGCCACCATCGTGTAGTATATAGACAGAGCACGCATAGCCGTGCCCCTACACACCGGACCTGGGGTTTTGCATACGACAATCCTCTACTAAACCTGTTCAGAGACGAGGGACAGGTGCTGTCCACCGAGGGCCTGGCCCAGATTGAGAGGCAGCCTGAGTTTGAAGTAGCCAGACCTGAGCTGAGGAGCCGGATCCATTGGAGACGTCACTTGATTCAGACTGAGGGAGACCATGCCGCCGGCCGGGGCATGGGCATAACCCCATCTGCAGATCGACTGTCCAGGTTTGACAACTAGCGAGGATATTATAAGGGCATAATGAAGATATTATAAGGATATTATGAGAATATTATAAGAACATTAAAAGAATATTATGAGGATATTGTGAGGATGTTATGAGGGTGTTGTTTTTCCTGGCCCGTTTTGTCGTTTTGCAAAACGAGCCCGGTTGGTATCATTAGTCGTCAATTCCCCTTTTCTCGACTCTTTCCTCCATCCAGCAACGCAATTTCCATAAGAATACATCATTCCTACATCAGTTTCTTTTCCTCTTGGCAGCATGGTAATGGAATTTGGCGTTACCCACGAGACTGGTCGTCCACGTTATGCCCACGCTTACGTCGTGGTCTTGCTCCGCCCCCCTTTTCCAATATGGACCCCCACCACAGACACTCTTCGTCACAGTCGGCCACACATTAAAAAAAGACAAACAGACGCGGCAAAAAAAGCAAAAAACATACAACAGCGGGGATTCGCTGGTCGTCACCGACCCAACTACTAATCCGCCCCTCACTGGCTTATCTATGGGAGAGCGGACGGGATCCCGAGTTCTCCAGTGGGTATGGTCGTATGTGGCAGGAGGTGAGGCTCAACCAGTTCATGGTGTTTTCTGGATGGAAACAAGTAGAATAGTATTTACACAATCTGCATGCCAATCAATTAGAAAGTGCGTCTATTTGTAACTCGCTCGAATCAACACTAGTTATGAACAGCTTGTCTATCACGGTTATGCCTTCTTGGCCACCACGTTTGCCCCTTTTCGCAAATAGACCTGAGTGCCAAGCTTCCAGACCTCATCAACTACCAACTGTGTGATACCTTCCGTTGTCTGCTCCTCAGAGAAGATGACAAGATCTGCGTCGGCGCCCACGTTCAAGCTCCCCTTGCGGTCTTTGACACCAAGCATGGCCGCTGGGGTTGAAGTGACTGCCTTAAGCGCTTTGCTGATCGACGTGCCGGACCATTTGAGGAAGTTGTTCACACACTCGATCAAAGTAATAGAACTAGATGGACTTGGGTTAGTGGAACGTGGTAGAGAGGAGGGGGGAGGGAGCTGACCTTCCAGCAATTTTATCTGTTCCTTCAAGAAGCAACGTCGGCCCAACCTTGACGATCCTGCTGTCCACGTCCCCGTTGGTCCAGGGATACACTGCATCCGGTAGCCCAACCAGGTGCATAGCATCAGTGACGAGGATAAAACCCTCCGGATGAGCATTGAAGGCGATGTTGATGGCAGTAGGGTGGAGGTGAATGCCATCAGCGATGATGCCAAAGTACGGCCTAGGGAGCTTGTTGGTAGCGACACCAAGCACACCAAAGATTCCGGGATTGCGGTGATGAAGAGGCCTCATGGCATTGAACAGGTGGGTGATCATTGTAGCCCCGGCTGCGACAGCATCTGAAGCCTCTTCGTAGGTTGCCTCAGAGTGTCCGATGGAGCAGATGATGCCTCGACTTTTCAGCTCAGGAATGAGCTGCGCCATATTTCCACGCTCAGGAGCAAGGGTTATCTTCTTTATAGGTGTTGGCTCGACGTTTGGCTGTCCCGGTTTGCCCAGGTTTTCTGCACCATAGCAGGCTTCTATGTCTTGGAAGCTGAATGCCTCCTGGAGTACGTTAACATCATGGATGCCATTCTTTCCTGGGTTGAGGAAAGGTCCCTCTACATGCGCACCCAAGGACTCTGCTCCGTCATGGGCAAACCGAAGCTGGCTTGGGCGAAGAAAAGGTAACACCTGGAGAGTCTGTTAACACCTTAAGCTTCGCTGTGCGTACATTTGGTTGCCTACCTTTTGATAGAGGATCGGTTTCTGACTGGTCAAGGTCGGAACGTATGAAGTAACGCCAGTAGTGGTCAACTTCTTATTCACATCTGCGACAGCCTTTGGATACTCTGTGATGTCCTCAGGCAGTGTCGAGAAGTTGAAGCCGAATGCCCCATTGAGCTGGACGTCTATCAAGCCAGGAGAGATGATTCGACCCCCCAGGTCGATGACACGGTCAGGTAGAGTGCCAGAATCGAAAAAGGTGGCCTGGCTAGACAGGACAGTACCAGTGTGAGAGCTCACCCAGAGATCCTCGGATACGAGATCGTCCCCACGGGCGAGGCGGCAGTTGGTGAACTTGGTGATGCCGCCCGAGGAGATCACGGAGGGCATCTTGAGAACAAATAGGGTTAAAGACTATTGAAGAAGTAAAGGGTAGAGGGATGTTGCAGTGATGGCCTCCGAGTTGGTGATTCTTAGTGTTGGAGCTGGGCTAGGGTGTCACTCTATGGAGATGAACTGGGAGCAACTTTACCACCGCGAAGTTTTATGTCTTCTGCTACTTGGGCATTGAAGCTTCATGGGGCCACCCATTCATCTCCAGATGGCCTATGGCATGGGCATATTGTTTCACGCCCGTCCATGTCGTTGGGCAATGGACGGATCGGAGTCAATCACCATCCAACGTTGCCTCAAACTTGTGGACACTCGGCTTCTCTCCCGCACGTGGATTAGAGGCGCTATGATTGATCCTTGGCCATGAATGAACGATAAAATGAGCTCCAAGATCATCGGGTTTTCCGCCGTCGAGCGGGTTAGATAGAGTAGGCCTCGATAACCCTCGCCAGGTCGCAGCCCGCGGACCAAGACTCACTGTCGGGTTTTCCGCCGATAGCATTTCCCAGAAAACTGTGGCTGGATATCGCTTCGATAGCTCACTTGGCCTAAACCTACTAATTGATAGGGCTGGGAAATTGAACATCGTGCCGCGCTCACGGGGACGGATGACCATGATTCTGGCCCCTTGCCAACCCTTGATTACCATCCACGATCAATATCACACTGACAAGCATTTCGTACTGAATTAAGCCCAGGCTTTCACGCCTCATCTCCAACCTTCGGTTATCTAGAACATGATTGTGCTTGTCAAGTCCTTCATAGTTCTTCTGCTCAACAGGAGAGTGAAAGTCCTGATCTGAGAGAACATAGTTTGCAAATGTAGGGCCAGGGGAAGGCGATGCTCAGAACACTCAATTAAGCTACATCAAAATTCGGCCTAACACGCCTCTGCTACTAAATCCCGAGTCCTCAACCACTGCTCTCATCAGATCGCGATAGTTATCCCCTGGAGTGACGACTCCCATGATGGCAGGATCCGTCGACTCCGAGTCTGCAGCGACGGGAACCGTACGACCGCAGACCCCAAGGAAGCCCAGGACTGCAAACAAAACAGCCTCTTTGGCACTGGGATCTATCTTTACGGGTGCATCGTCGAGTTTCATCACCCGGCTCTTGGGAAACCGTTGCTGTAGGTGCTTGAGGATGTTTGGGTTGTAGGCTCCGCCGCCACAGATGTAAATCTCATCAATGTTACCATCCTTGCCCAGATGTGGCAGGACGTATTTCTCGTAGGCCCTCGCGATGGATTCTGCGGTGATGCGAGTGATGGTGGCGATGATAGCCTCCGGGGTCTTTCCCGCATCCTTCAGCTTGTTGACCAGGGTCTTGGCCACATCGTCGGAGAAGAGCTCACGACCCGTTGTCTTGGGGGGCTGTAGCTGGAAGTAAGGCTCGTTTGTCAAGTAGTCGTCGACAACGGTAGTGTCAATGTCTGCCTCGCCCTTGGCACCTAGCTCGCCATCGCGGTCGTAGTGTTGTTTGCCACCAGTTAAAATGCGCATGGCAGCATCAATAAAGACATTTCCAGGGCCAGTATCAAAGGCCATGTATGTCGACTCCGACTTCTCAAGCTGTGATGTGCCTGATGCCGGTAGCACGGTCGCATTGCCTACACGAGGATCGTTAACAAGGGGGTTCATCGCTCCACTATAGAGCTCTACGTGCCTATTCCTCCGATATTCTGACTGATGCGTGTGATCTTCGTATCAGAAAGCAGAGCCGCTTCAAAGAAGCCTGCCAATGGGGCGCCTTGACGACCGGCAGCAAGCTCAGCAACGCGAAAGCCGCTCACAACTGTCCTGCTCCATTGTTAGCAAGCATTCACTGTAAACGAGCAGACAACAGCGAGTATTGTCCTTTAGAGCTCTAACCTTCCTGTTTGTCTGGCAATGACAGCAGGCTCTGCCATCTGGAGCGTAGATCGATGCTCGCCCAACGGCTGATGCCACAGAGTCTGTCCGTGACTAGCGATTATTTCGACCTTTGACAGATCAACGCCAGATTCTTTAATGGCGCGAGAAAACTCGCGACCGAGTGCAAAGTTAAGATCGCAAATCTCGGCCACCGAAGTGGCCGCGTCCTCCTGGTTGGGACGGCATAGACGAAGGACCTGGGACCGCAACTCAGGGGTTACAGGGACTTCAGTGTATGCCAGGACTTTCACCCTTATGTCGTTTGAAGAGTCTACAGAAGAGATGCGGCAGTGCGCAACATCGATGCCTACAGTGATGTCAGCATCTACCTATGCATGGTTGTATCCTGCAACGAAACACATACCGTCGATGCTGGTGCCGCAGTTAAGCCCGAGGACATTCAGAGTGACCATGATGATTATTTCGTAAATATTTGGGTGTAGTCGATCAGATAATGCACAAACTGGAACTCAAAAGCAAAGACGCAGGGCTCAATTCCGCAGAAAGCACTCAACCTTTTAAAGGTATAGGTTAAGGCGGACTTGCAGTGTGTGGCCGAAGCCCGATTCTCTAGATGATAAACTTGGCACCTCAACTGCGTATTCCATGCAAACTTGAACATGCAAGGTCTCTCTCGCATTTCCACAAGGATGAGGATGCAGATTGGTCTGGGAGTAGGCCCTCCCCCGCGCAGCGGCTTCTCCGTGTGTTCATTCTCTCACGAGTTTTAGTCGATTTTAGCGTCGGATCCAGCCCCTCAGTGAGCGGAAAACCCGACATCTGGAGATGGTGACGAGATTAGATGGGATCAGGTACCCGCGTCTTCACCTCATCTACACACGAAAAATGACAGTTTCAGGTCTGTTCCTGCATTGAGTCTCATTTAGGTACTACAATAGCTAGCTAGCGTTCGACATAGACTCTCATACAGCATTCTCGGATGAAAACACATTGATTCTATAGGACAAAGAAAGGACTCTACTCTATGAAGTTACTCTATATACAGACCCAAGGAAAAAGAATAGCAGATAACTCAAGTGTCAATTGGCCAGGTTTCCCTGCAGGGCTTGTCTTAATGACCCTGACGCAGCCTCTAGCTTAGCCCGTCCCTCTGCCGGCGAGCAGCCCAGAGTCGCCACGAGAATGCTGAGCTTGACCTGCCCGTCGCAGTCGGCGAGCACGGTATCCAGTACTTCTTCATTCTCAATATCGAGAGCCGATGACGGAGGAACTACCATACGGGCGACTCGACGGGCCCGGTTCTGTAGCTTCTCGTTGGACATTTTCAGGTCGACCATCTGTCAAGGTTAGATTTCGAATGCGGGTTTTGAATCATGGAGCTTGCTCACCAAGTTTCCAAATGTTTTTCCTGTGCGGATCTGGGAACCGGTCGAAATCATGTTTAAAAATCTGTCAAGTCATGATGAGCTGGTGGGATAGAGAACAGGCAAGGCAAGGTAGAAAATACGCACCATTTTTGTCGCAGTTCCTGCTTTGAGTCGTGTACTACCCGTCACAACCTCAGGGCCAGTAACACACTCAATGAGAACATCGCAGAGAGATCTGAGCGAACTGGGCTTGACACACGCCAGGCCGACCGTGGCGGCCCCGATGGATCGGGCGTATTTTTAAGCCTCCTAGCACGTATGGGGTTCTCCCTGAAGAGGCAATTCCCACTAGAGTGTCGTTCTTGTTAAGTGGCGGTGTCAACTCTGCGAGGTCTGTTGCTCCCAACTCTTCTGAGTCTTCGGCACCTTCGACAGCGTTTCGGATCGCGTAATCTCCTCCAGCAATCAGGCCAACGAACTGTCCAGGAGGGGCCGAGAATGTTGGGGGACTGGATTCGGTAAGCTGGATGAAGAGTTGGAGGTAAGGAGGCAGATGATACTCACATTTCAGAGGCGTCAAGAACGCCCAATCTGAGGGTTAACCAATGTCAGAGGGATCATTAAGTAAAGACCAATTTGAACTTGACATCTTACCTTCCGCTTGTTCCCGCCCCAGTGTAGATGACTCGGCCACCCTTCAAGAGTCGAGGCACAATAATATCGATAGCATTAGCAATCTGTGGAAGGCAAGTTTGAACTGCCTGCGCAACTGAGGCATCCTCTTCATTGATAACGCCTAGACAGTCAAAGATCAGTATTTTCCCGCGCTTTTCGAGGGATCCAAGCTTACGACATAGTTCTAATGAACTCATGGAATCAATGTTGGTTGTCTTCGAGTTCTTCTGCTCCGTTTGGAGACCCGCGAGGCTCTCTGCCAGCGAAATGGTGCCATTGCTGGGCTTGATAGCCATCAAGCTGCCATTTCCGTTGTGCCCATTCACAAGACCTTGACTGTCAGGTGAGGCCTCGCATACAGCTGAAGGAGACATTCTGAAAGAAGTGTGGGTAAGGCCAACTCAACACGTGGAACCGAGATATGCGTTATCAACGCCAGGTCGATGGAAGTGGAAGATATCAAATATCCAACAAAAACTGCAGAGGACACTCGACCACCTCCAAGCGAGCGACGCCGTTGCTCTGGCGCCTCGAAGCTCCCGAACTGATCTACCGCTTCCGACCCTACAAAGCGATATGATCCTTGTCAGCCGCATGTCGGACGAGCTGGGTTTGCCAATATCAAAAGGTGCCGCATCGAATGTCGGGTTATCCGCCGCCATGATCGGAAAGCGGATGCAACTTCGATGACTCCACACCAGCATGGTCAACTGAGCTAAAGTGGACCGTACCAGGA
Organism: Fusarium oligoseptatum; assembly: GCA_003946995.1. NCBI lineage: Eukaryota > Fungi > Ascomycota > Sordariomycetes > Hypocreales > Nectriaceae > Fusarium > Fusarium oligoseptatum. The sequence continues at coordinate 21,335 of NKCK01000030.1, forward strand.
CCCTTGAGAGCATCCACGACAGGAGAGAACTCAGTCTGCTGTCACTCTTGCAGGTCTGTTCACTGGGGAGAACCCAGCTGACGGTAGCGACCAGAGACCTGGAGAAGCAGTCTTTACCCCGAGTCATGCAAGGTTCCGTTCCCATGACCTCGGAATCCAGCTGTTTCCACCGTCTCGTCTCTCCGCGCTAGGAATTAGTTTGCGGGGTTCAAACTGGGGGAGGGTGGTTAGGTATCTGGGCTCCAATCCGCTCCAAGATAAGGTGGTAAGCCGCAGGTGTTCACTCTAACTTTGATAACAGGCCTTCCCCGGATGTGCGCTGGAGTCGTCACTTCCTATTAAACCCATGCGAGCCGCCGGACTGCCTGCCTCTTCTCGACGCCCTGCATCCCATTCATTTCTCCAGACAAGCCAACACCTGCGAGAATCTCTGAGTCTTTTCTCGGGTTTGCCCTTGGACAATCTTTCAATTATTAATTCACCATGGGCGAAGGTCTTCACAAGCTGCGCATCGCCGTCTGGGGCGAGGCGCCTGACACCCCTGAGGAGCGAAAGGTCAGGACATCCATCTATACATAAAAACTGTACAGTGAGGAAGGATTTGGAAGCTGATGATCGATAATAGCTTTTGAGAAAAGTCGACTTCTTCATTCTGGTATGTAGTCCCTCGTTGGGCACAAGTGAAAACTCTTCTCACTATGGTTCTAGACCTACTGCTGCGTGGCCTTCTTCTTCAATTACCTCGGTATGTCTTCCAAATTCCCCATGACGAAGGGTCCTTTACTAACAGCTGGTAGACCGCGCTGTTCTGGGTAATGCTTATGTCTCTGGAATGAAGGAAGACATCAACCTCACGGGTGACGAGTACAACCTCTTGGTCACCTGTCTTGCTGTTGGCTGTGAGTTCTCCCAAGTAAGGTTAATAGGGCGGCATGCTAACAAGGCAAAGACATCATCGGCCAGGTTCCCCACGGTCTCGTCATCCAGAAGGTCGCTCCTCGCATCTGGTTCCCCCTGATGACCCTCGTCTGGGCCGCCTTGACCATGGTTTGCGGCGCCTGCAACAACTTTTCCCAGCTGGCTGCCGTCCGTTTCTTCCAGGGCATCGCTGAAGCATCGACATACAGTGGCACCCAGTACATCATTGGAAGTTGGTACAAGGGTCCCGAGGTCGGAAAGCGAGTTGGACTTTTCCAGGCTTCGGGCATGGTTGGTACCATGTTTGCCGGTATGTCGTTTTTACTCACCATCTAGCAAGACTATTCTAACATGTCTCACTAGGTATTCTAATGACAGCTATCTGGAAGACCATGGATGGAGTTTCTGGCTTGCCTGGATGGCGATGGGTGAGCCCTGACCCATGGCCCCTTTGGTACATCTTGATTTGCTAAACGAAACCCATAGTCCTTCATCATTGACGGTATCATCACTATCCCTGTGGCCATCTTCGGCTTCATGTTTTTCCCCGATCTTCCCGAAACCACCACGGCCTTCTACCTCAAGCCTCATGAGCGTGAGCTCGCCTTGAGCCGTCTACCACCCAAGAACCCCGAGGGCCACAAGATTGGAGTTTCCATCATCAAGAGAGTCTTGCTCACCCCCAACTTGTGAGCATTATTTCACCGAATACATTCGATTAGATACTTACACGTAATCTAGCTGGATCTTCACCGTTTTCTGGATGCTTGGCGGTGCTCTGGAGGCCTACTCGACCCAGACTTGCATGGTCCTCTGGATGAAGGCTTCTGGCCTGTTCACTGTGCCACAGAACAACACCTACCCTCTTGGAATCACCGCAATCGGTACAGTACCAGAGAAAATTGGGCATGATTAATGCATCTAACACGACTCTAGGTATCGCCCTCACACTGTGCACCTCAGTGGCAATTGACGCCACTGGAGTCCATGCTCCCTATGGTTTCATCGCTTGCGGTGTTCAGATCATCACCTGCGTCGTCCTCCTATGCTGGAATATGGTCGGCACTGCAGCCAAGATGGCAGCCTTCTGTACGCCTCCCAAGCCCCACCCCAAATTGCTCGAGTGACTGTCGCTGACTGACGTAGACCTTGCTGGAACTGCCTACTTAATTCAGCCGGTCGTCTTCACCTGGGCCAACAAGGTTCTAGCCCGAGATGGAGACGATGCTGCACGAGCTGTGATTCTCTACGCCATGAACGGTCGGTGCATTCTGGTTTGACCGATGACATATGCTAACGACGCACAGGTGCCTCCTCGGTACTCTTCTCTTTTTGGGGCATTACACTATATCCCGTCAAGGACGCAGCTACTGTGAGTTGTCCGCTTCCCCAACCCATCGCCAAATGCTGACCAAAGAATACAGGGTTTCCAAAAGGGCAGCATCGCCATGGTGGTTGTTTCTGTCAGTCTCGCGGCATGGATTTGTGTCGTGTGGTGGCAGGACAGGAGGACCGCCCGGATGTTTTCGGAGCACCCCGTTCTTGACTCCAAGATGGAAGAAGGAATCGAGGAGGTGCCTGAAAAGGAGCGTAAGGAGCTTTGAGGCGGATAACTTCAATGTTCCTTGTACTCCACGTGCCTGTATAGGCGCATTCCAGGTCTTGGATGAGACGATGAGTGAGAACAAAGCAATTGGTACAGAGCCAACGTACAACCTACAGCCGGCTTTAATAGGACTGTGGTATCACATATTATTCCTTCTTAGGCCATTAGATGTGTATGATGTCCTTTACATTTTTATAGTGAGTGGATAATTTGTTAAGGGACAACCCCTAGACGCTCCACGTTTTGAAGGTCTTGTTCAAGAGACGAAATCACCTTTCTTTCTTATATCCATAAATGAGGGACCCTATGGAACTTAGCCTATAGAGATATCCACGGAGCTTGGTTGGATGGTGTACCGATATAAATGAATACCTATGAGAGTTGGAAGGTTCCAAGCATGAGTGGCCCAAACTCTCACACAGCAACCGTCATTCTCGGCAGGAATATCGAACAAGGGAGAGGAGTTAAGCCTTTCGGCTCTTTATGTAACATAATACCACTACAATAAAAAGTACTCAAGTCGAGTCGAGTGTCAGGATATTGGTCATGCTATGTCATAAATCTCTTGGTCTTTGTCTTGCTAATGTATGTCCATGATTGATTCCCCCAAGCCAGGTCATGAACCCCATGCTAAACTTGACGTTGTAAATACAGTTCTATCTATCTACCGCCTCCCTTCTTGTCACTATCACGCTCGGGCGACACGGGACCCCATACTGTCTAGGGTGGGCTCGGGCGTGACCGACCTGGATGTGGGTTGAGTGAGAACAGGACTATTAGCCCGAAGTAAGTAAGCATCAATGTTCACTGGCTTAAGGGCGACGGGAGAGTGAACACCGTTCACCACGACGGAGCCATTGAGATGGACTCCATTGGTCCCCTTTCCTTTGCGGAGACCTCTGGGCAGGCCCTGCTCAAAGCCTTGTTGACGGGCGATCTGTTCGATGGACTTGAAGTACTGCAACAGTATGTTAGAGCCTTGTAAGTCATTCACCGAGAGCCAGAAGCGGGCTTACCTTGACAGTCTTGACTTGCAGCTCGAGAGTTGCATCCTCATCGGCCACAATCATCGAGTGTCGATGAAGCTGAAGGCCCGACAGCGTCCACATGTGATTCACTCCTCCCTCGATACACTTCTGGAGGGCAACAGCCTTGCGCGCGCCAAGAGCCAGCGTAACCACTTCTCGTGCGTCCAGGACAGTTTGAACACCAACCGTGAGTGCCATCCGAGGTACTTGATTCACATCATTGTCGAAAAATCGAGAGTTCGCAAGTATCGTGTCATACGCCAGCGTCTTAACTCGAGTTCGACTAGCCAGACTAGATCCGGGTTCATTAAAGGCGACGTGACCGTCCTCACCAATACCAGCGAGGAACAGGTCAATGCCTCCGGCTTCATGGATGGCGTCCTCGAATCTGGCACATTCGGCCTCGAGATCAGGGGCGTTTCCGTCAAGTATATGCACATTTTCGGGGCGAATATTGACGTGAGAGAAGAAGTGAGTCCACATGAAGGAATGGTATGTCTGCGGATGATCTCGTGGTATGCCGACGTACTCATCCTATCACCGGAGCTCAGCCACTTTGTTTCCAAGACATGAAGTGAACCCTTTCTTACCATATTGAAGGTAACTACATTCTCAAAAGAGACCTATAAAGGGATCCATTAGCCCTGGCTTACATAAAAGGAGACATGTGTCCACGCACCTCGCCAGCCTTATAGCTCGCGGCAAGAAGCCTATAAACTTCAGTAGGGCTACCACCGGTTGGCAAGCCTAGAACGAAAGGACGCTCTGGTGTTGGATCATATTCCTTGATGCGCTGGAGAATGTAGCCGGCGACGTATTCGGCGGCTTCCGTGCTGGTATCGCGAACAATGAGTCTCATGATTGCTGTCTGGTTTTCGTTGATGGCATCTCCAGAACGCCGGGCGGCGCGGCCGCTTTAATATCACAGAGCATTTTGAGGCAATCCTTTGGTTATCGCAACACACGAAACGACTCAGTTTGCTGGGTCACTATTGGGCCTACCCGAAAGGGAGAGCAAGCCCGGCTTCAGGACCGGGAGTGTGACAATCCATCCGATGCTGCTGACGGCTTATCCGACGACCCGACTCCACATGTCGGGTTCGAATGGATTGACCCCAGAAATTCGGATACGACATCGAGAGTCGAAAGAAACAGGGAATGTGGTGGAGGATTGCTGGTCGGATCAGTGGGACGGTAGCGGCTGACGTAGTTCTTCATCTACTCAATTCTCCTTCAACAGAAGGTAGGCGAGGGGACCGATACGCGAAGATCAAAGTATATTCGAATCTATAACAAACTATGTACGTGAATGGAAACGTGCCTTGCTCTCGTCTCTTAATACTTCGCACCTTAACCCACATGTCAGAAAGGCGCCGACTTCGCAAGGTAATAGGCAACGAGTCGATACAATATAAGGCCAGTCTATCACCATCCATTGAGCCCATGGCGTTCAACTTCTATGCGAAGTCTTTTGCCCCAGGGCAAATCTCCCCCGGCGCGCTTAGTTCGGCCATGCCACATTTCGTCCCAGGCTCTTAGCAACCCAGTAGCCCATAGCCCGTCGGGCCGGGTTGTTGGTAGCCCAGTGTCTGCTAGGATGCACGCGGTTTGCAAAATGGAGCCAGAAGGTACCAGAGGGACGATCGATAGCAAGCGTGGTTCCAGTGAAGCCCGAATGGCTAGCCGTCTTCATGCTCTGCATGCTTCCCTGCGTGTTGGTCTGGTTGAGCGCGAAGCCGGCGCCGTAGTTGTTTCCGGGGAATTGAGCGTTAAAGTCGGTAAAGATGAGATCCACAGCCTTCTTGGACAGCACTCGGTGGCCGTCGTAGATGCCGTTGTTCAAGATCATCTGGCAGAAGATGGCAACGTCGCCTACCGTGGAGAACACACCCGCGTGGCCCGACACACCGCCGAGCGCCCAGGTGTTCTCATCGTGGACAGTGCCACGGACGGGTTGTGGGCGTTTGGGCTCTTCAGGACCCTGAGCCTCGATCTCAAACTCTGTTGGAGCAGTGCGGTTGTGGAAGGGGTTGAGAGGGCCTTCGAGGTTACCGCGGTTGAAGAAAGTCGATTTCATACCCAGAGGAATTGTGTACGAATAGACGAGCAGCTCGTGGTTCATGCCAGTAACTCGCTCCAAGAGGTACCGAAGTGTCATGAAACCGATGTCGGAGTAGAGGAACTTGGTGCGGCGTGGCTCCTGGGGAGCCAGAGTGAGCAGTGTGTGGACTCGCTCGTCAATGGATGAGTAGTCCGACTTCCAGAGATCAGGAATCGGTAAGGGAAGCAGGCCGCTTGTGTGAGTCAGAAGGTCAATGACCTTGATGTTGCCCTTGCCGTTGGCTGCGAACTCAGGGAGATAGGTCGCAACATTCTCCTCAAGCTTGACGCGGCCAGCATCAACCTCCCGAAGCACGGCGACTGCGGTAAACAGCTTCGAAATGCTGGCAAGGTCGTAGACAGTGTCGAGAGTGGCATCCTCCTGGTCTGACGGGTCGAGCAGGGTGCCATTGGCGTCGGCGTACAGATTTCTCTTGCCCGTAGCAAAGGCGCTCACGATGACTCCGTGACGAGCCACGATATTTGCTGATCCGGGCTCAACCGCTCGGACTTCGTTGTGGGATGCGTCTCCGTAGTTCCTCGGCTGGCTGAACTCGGTGATGTTTTGAACCATATCCTTGAGCGGCTTCGCCAGCATGCCGACTGATGATGGCTTTCCATGCTTGAGCACGAAATCGGCCGAGACCGGGTTCGGGGTAGCAGCCAAGATGGCCAGCAGAGCAGCGTGGAACTTCATGGGGGCAGATTGACAGGCAGCTCTTTCTTGGATATGAGAAGCGAGATGATCAATGGCAAGATGATGACCCTGAAGATCAGAGTCGGGCAAAGAGAGGAGACTTAACGAATGATATAATGCCGTCGCTCCCCTGCCTATCAATGTGCTCTCCAAGCTGTCGGGTAACCCGCTATCTCGACGTTACCCCAGATTCCCCACGTTATTGATGCATTTGATAACCAGGAACGTTTCCTCTCCAGGTTGAAGGCCAAGAACCACCCAGAAATGCGAGTCATGGCTAGCTGAGCTTTGTCAAGGTCGGTGATAACATCAGGTCTTATCCTTGCTAGGTTGACATGGTGGCTCTGGGCTTATCGAGGGTTCGGAGCGGAAAAGCCGAGCGGCCGGATGAATTAGCTCAGGTATAACCCCATGGTATCCGCATCTTCGGCTTTCCCGCCACTGCTACTGTTACTCCTCCACCTTGACCTGTGAGACACGAACCATGCGCATGATGCGCCGAACATTTCTGAGGACTCCACAAGCATGCGATGCATGGTATGTTCCACTCTGCCTTCTTGAGCACCCTTGCTTGTCATCTTGTTAATCCAGTCCTTACTTGGCATGCAGTCGTCGTCGCAAGTCCAAGTGTGACGGCATCCGACCTCGTTGCAAGAGATGCGCATCTAGGGGCGTCGCCTGCGTCTGGTCCACTCCGGATACTTCCCAGGAAACCCGAGAAGCCCCCCAGACGCCTTGTTCTGTCGTTCAAGAGTCTCAAGAGGTCATCGAGGAGCCCCGGGAACCTGTCCGCACGCCCCAGACAGTAGCCCGAGTGCCCGTTGTCGATGCAGAGCCTCTCGATATTACGGCCGATGGTCTCAAGGCATGTCTGGGTCTCTTCTTTGATCGCCACTTTGCCAGCGACTTTTGCTCTTTTAATCATCGACCCGACTTTGAGCAGAAATGCATCCATCATCCTCTTCTTTCCGCCACGATCGTCGCTCTCTGTGGCCGCTACCTCGAATCCCAGGATGCGCTCTCCCTGTTCCAGCTTCCGACTGGTGCTGCTGTGTCCAAGCACTATCTTCACCAAGCTCGATTCTTAGCAAAGATGTCATCGGATCGGCCGACTGGTAAGCACTCCTCGACGGGCCAGTGGGCCGACAGCTAACTCAGCGCCCTACAGTCTCTAACATCCAGGGCAACCTCTTGCTTGCCCAAGCTGAACTTCTATCCAACTCGGGATCCCGCCATTGGATGTTTGCGGGGACGGCAATTAGGATGGCTGAGATCATGCGCCTTAACAAGGACTTCCACAAGAAGCACAGCCTCAAGGAGCAAGAAGTCCGTCGGCGCACGCTCTGGGCTTGTCTTATCTTTGACAGAGCCTTGTCATATTTCCTCGCCAAACATCGCACTATTGATCTCGAGAACGTCGGGATACCCGTACCTAGCAACGACGCATCACTGGTCTATCATGAAGAGACTAGAGGCGTCACTCTTGGCGATCTCGCTTCCTATCGACGTCCGTCCGACTTGGGTTTGAGTGCATATCTCATCAAGACAGTCTGTATCTGGAGCGACATGGCCGACTTTGCCGTGTATTCGCGGAGAAACCTCGACAAGTTTGCACCAACGGACCCCCGAAGCATCCTCGCCGTTCGGTACCATGCCCTCCAGACTTGGGTCGAGTCATTGCACCCTAGCCTCTGCTGGAGTACCGCGAATTTCCACGATCAGTGTACTCTTGGTGCGGGAACAACCTTTGTTGCCATGCACTTCTTACTCCATAGTGCTGCTTGCGTTGCCCATCAGTGTTATCTGCCTCACTTGGCCATGTACACGCAGCTATGTGACCTTGTAGATGGCGCTGGGTGGTCCTATCTACATCGGGAGCAGTCACTTCTGGATATCTGTGTGACGAATGCCCTAAAAATCGGGGCAATGCTTTCCTACCTAGCGGACCCGGAACAAGGAGGCGTGTTCGGCCGCACTGCATTACAGACCATCTGGGTCGCATCTTCACTACTTGTTGCAGCCAACACGTTTCTCTGGCTTGAGTATGCCCAGGATGAATCCTACTCGGGCGAAGAGATCCAGCAGAAAGCCAAAACCTACTTCCAACTGGCTGAGCAGCTCCTGTCATCGTGGGTATCTGAGTGGAGGGCGGCTAAGCAATGGCTGATAGCCCTCAACGTGATGAAGACATTGTACAAGGCGGCCTACTTGGGCGAAATCCACGAGAACATGCTCAGCCCGGGATCGACCCATTCTGATGATAATTCCGGCGATGACTTCCGACCCCAGCCTGGAGATGGATACCCTTCACTCATCTCTCTGCCTCACTTACAGGCTTCCATTAAATTTGCCACGGGTGATACGTCAGCTAAGCTGATTGATATGCAATCAATCTGGTTGCAACTATCTAATGGTTGGCCTTATGGATTTAGTGCGCCAGCATGTTTGTTAACATCAACTGGTGGGACTGGTGAAGCACAGGTTAGCTACGAGATACTAGATAACTAGCTCAATGGAAGATATAAGACGTGAAGAGGAAGCATGAAGACATTGAGCCTTGACAGCACCGACATCGCTGCACACCAGTACGTCCAAACTGGCCTCCATTACCTCCAACACCAACAACTTGGACGTAACTCCCTTTAAGATGTACCCAGAAGTGATTCAGAGCACCCTTGAGTGCCTGTACTGTTGAGAATGGCATCGGTTGTCCAGGATCACCAACCTGCAGGGTCACGGGGTTCAATACCCTCCCCCCTCCCAGTCACATTCACACGGTGGCAAACAGTTTGAATGATTGAGGGTCTTGATAGAGCATGGTAATGCATCAAATATTTACGGAAACTTTGCTGGTTAGTTAAAGAACAAGAGGAGTGTTAAGATGGCAGGGCGCACCAAGGGTTGAAAAGGGGGGTATTAAAGATCTCCAGTTCAGGTTAAAGGCCCAGTTCCGGAGCCAATAGGTAGACAATGAAAATCACTATGTCTAGACATTCTTGACCATTGTCACCCAATGCGATTGTTCTCTATTGTTCTCCCATTGATGTGGCTCCGTCTGCATTCCCCTCTGTTTATCCACCTCGAACCATGACAGTGCCAGCCCGTCAAGAAGTTCCGACTGGTCAAACGGCAGTGTAAACGCGTGAAAACGTAGAAATCTCGCGAATCTGATGGAATTAGGGTACAAGCTCGCTTAGATTTTTAATTCTCTTCTTCTTGAAGCATCCCGCACTTTTTTGCTCCTTAACTTCCCACCATCACCATCTCCAATCCTCACCACCAGCTCCCCAACACCACCACACCTCTCAAGAACAATATTCGGTATGTCTTCCTTCTTACCCTTCATGTGAACACCGATGCGACGATTGGAATAAAGTTAACAAGACAAGTGCCTCCGCCACCGATCATCATGTCCGCCCAGGCCTCTTCGCCCGTCGCCATGTCCGATGCTGTCCCCGAGCAGCAGCGCCGACTCTTGCTCGACATTGTCACGAACGACTCTGATGTCAAGGAGTCGCGTTCCCCCAACACTCCAGTACTGAAGCCTGGACACCTCACCAAGGGAGAGAAGATGGCTCTGGTCGATCTTGCTGAGAAGCTCGTCGCCATGCAGAAGTCTCTCCCCAAACAAGCTGATGAGGCTCGGTGTTACCAAGTCTTGCTCGGTGACATCTTCAAGTCTTGGACATCCAAGGACAAGACCGACCACTCTCCCGCCCTCCTGCCTCGCAAGCTCCCCGGCATGAACGCTCAAGTCGGCGTGCTGAAGACCAACCATCCCGAGCCCGATGATGAGGCTGAGAAGCCCCCTCAGCAGTCGGCTGCCCGCCTGGCCGGCGCTCCAGCCTTGCTGGGCATGATCTTGTTCCCGGAGTTTGAGGCTATGTATGGGGAAGGACCTTGGGACGAACCCATTTGGGAGGACACGCTTTGGGGTGGAGATATAATGTCTCTGTCGGGTTGGGCTTTCCTCTGGCGAGACCAAGACGGCCATCCTCTCAAACACCGGTTTGTCAAGTTCGCCGACGGTGTTACCAAGAAGGACGCCCAGGTCAGGGCCATCATGGAGTACGACCGCAACGAGTCAGAGCGCATCATCACCTACAACCGTGAGCGCATCGCCAACGCGGCCCGTCGCCGCATTTCCAAGTGGGCCAAGGACGGTACCGATGGCACTCCGAGGGTTGACGAGGATGATCGCCTGGCAGAGTCGGAGATTGAGAAACTCGAGCTTGCCTTTGACCGTGTGCAAGAGACCGCCCAGCTTCTTCGCGACATCAGTGATTCCCTTTTCACTCGCTCTCTTGGATCCACTCTCCTGTAATCGGCTCCTCTTCTGTGACAACATCATTTTCTAATGAGGGCGATGCTCTGGTGAGTTACAACATGAGATCTTTAGGTAGACCTAGACCTTGTTGTTGCCGCTAATGTATCGTATAGTAAGGTTATGGTGTGGAAGACGTCATGATAGACTCTTTCCCGCAATATCAGCGTTTTTGCAATCCCGGTAAGTAGTCCAGACTTAAACCTTGGCCCAGTTGCTTACAAGTTTACTAGAGAGGGACCCTCAGAGTCGCTACCAGGATGAGGCTTTCCTGTTGGCAGCTGTTGGCGTAGACAGCGCTACACTCCCCTTTGGTATGTTGGTTTGTGATCCCCAGATTCATGTATGCCTTGACACAGCTGCTAACAGACACGTTGATGACCAGATACTACTCGTGTTTCGTTCGCGACCCGGGATCCATAGACTAGATAGCTAGGACAGGGGAGATTGAGGGAAAGGGATGGATCAATACAAATGGATGTCTTTCTGGTACCTCTGTAGTGTACTCCTGCTACATGTGACTGTCCTACCGTCGAATTGCCCTTGAGATTAATTGATGTCTTCACTCTCGTCCTTTTCGTAATGATATCCTCATGATTCTCATTGTATCTGCCTGCCCCTTGTATCACACCTCAGATAGTAATTAATACTACAAGATTCTATTAACTTTGATGGCTCACCCAATCCTTTACCCTTCCCTCATGGAAAACTGCTTGTGTTGGTCGGGACGAGTCGCTGGAGGGTTGTTTGAGGATAGGGGTCTCGTCGTCGGAGTCTTCGATGACGATACTAGACGAGGCAGTACTGCCAGCACCGGTGGTTGGTCGAGCTCGCACTGCGGCATTGCTATTGTTGGTAGTGGGGGAAGGGGGGGCGTTGGTCCGTTTTCCCTTCTCCCCCCCCTCGTCTGAGATGACGACAACGTTGTCATCTGCCCTTGCCTCTCCAGTAGAGGGCGCGTCTTCATCGTCCTCTACGAGGATTGGGTTGGCGGCGGTTCGGGGGCTGCGAGGATTGGGCTGGCGGCGGTTTGGGGGCAGTGGCGGGGAACGGAGAGGAGAAAGACAACATCGTCGTTTCCCTCTTGTTGGGGGCCCGGAGCATCTGCATACCCATGTTCAGGGCTGGACTCAGGGCTGGTAACCCGGCAGGGAGAACTCTGCGAAGACATTGCAGGATCTGAGGCATCGTTAGTGATGGTCTTGTTCTAACACAGGTAGCAGTTACTTACTGTTGGTCGAGAGCTGAATGAAGTCCAGAGACTTGAAGATGTAGATGAGATGGTTGTAGATGTGAGGTTTCGAGAAGGAAGGATGAGGACATGTCGAGGATGAAAATATGTTGGGGCATCGGTTGAGAAATCAGTGGTAGTCACGGATAAGAGTAACGAGGAAGTAGTAGACCAAGTTGCACCTTCTACAAGGGGAGGAAGGAGCGGTCTTCGAGTCGAAGTCGGTGGAAGTGGATGGGGCAAGACCTTAGGGTGCACAGACTAAGGATTGATGATGTTGAACACAGGAAAGATTCTCACTGTGAGACCGGTTCTTTAGGATACCAGAGCCTAAGTCATATCACCAGGAGAAGATCCATCGACCCTGGCGGGATCAAGGGCGAAACGAGTCTTGGGCCACTTGGTAGGCGGACAGTCAAACGCAGGTCCTGCGTTCTCCCGCCGGCCAACACCCCGTCTACCCTGGGTTGACCTTGCGTTCTATGGGCTGCAGACTACCTCCCATGTCAGCAAGATCACCAACGAAGACTCGGGCAACAGTAGTTTTGTCCACCAACACAAGCAGTTTTCCCTGAATCAAGAGGAGTGAAGGCATGGGGTAGGCATTTAAGGCCTTCTTATCCTCAACTAAGTAGGGAGGGGAAAACGAACAGCTTAAAGTGATGGAAATCCAGTGGCTACTTGCCATGGATGCCAGCTCGATTTGAGATGGGTAATAAATGTTACTATCTTTCAAAGAAAAACTGGGATAATATTTATAGAGAAGTTAAAGGCGTAGCTAATATACAGTATTCTAGTTGTCTCTTCCATTATCGACCACCCCCTTACCGCCGAGGAGGAAATCCATCACTGGCATCACCATATGACCCGCTCGCAACATCATAAGGGTTCCAGATCGTACCTCCACGGCCTCTATCCTCACAATTGTTGCATCCATTAACAGTAATGTGGCACCCATTGTTCAGATACGTGCTTCCGCAGCCCTTGGCGCCGTTGAGGTTGTAGATGTTGAGCATCGAGTCCTTGATCTGCTTGCCCGTCATACCACGGGAGAAGGCGTCGTCGTTGTCGCAAGTCCAGATGACTGTGCAGCCGTAGTTGATACCGAAGAAATCCTCGATAGCTGGGCCGGCGATGGGGAAGATCATATTGGCGATGTCTTTTCCGGTGTCATCGGGCCAGACGGCTGAAGTGTACTGGTGGTAGACGATGTCGTCAACGTAACGAGAGGCAGCCAGGAGACATGTGTCCTTGGAAATTGATCGGCAGATGGCAGATCCATCATGATTGCCATGGTCCTGAGAAGCATCGCCAGGCGATGGAGCGACGTAGGGGTTTGTAGCGGGGCCGCTGTTGTTGGGATCAGGGGAACTGCAGCATTGATCAAAGATCTTGTTGTTTCCGGCATCGTAAAGACAACCATCCTCGCCGAAGATGACATCTCCGTAGTTTGCGGGCCAGCGAGCCTGGAGCTGACAGGTGGCAGTGGCGTGAAGGTGGTTATCATTGTTAGCGTCGAAGCCAGACAAGATCAGTACAGTGCCGTAGGGCTCGTCAGGGCTAGAGGCAACATCTGTGAAGAGTTCTAGTTAGAGGATTCTCCTGCACGGATGATCTCGGACTTTGGGTGACTTACTGTAGGAGCTCTCGTAGACGCCAGAGATGGCGCCCGCATCAGAGGCACATCGGGGACTGTTGTTGATGAGAATGCATCCCTTTTGAACATGCTAGATCGAATTGTTAGCTAATCATCGCGTTCCATCTCGGAGTCCAGGGTACTTACAACATTGGTTCCAGCAGGGTTGGGAACCGGTGTCTCGAGGGGCTGACAAACAGGGTTGTTCGATCCCTCAATCAGCACGCACACCATACCATTGGTGGTGACCGTCTGCGCGCTGGGTCTGTCCAGAGTGCTTGTAGACTCCTGCTGCTCCGTGGTCGTCTCTTCAGCAGCTTGGCTAGAAATGGTCGCAGTAGAAAAGGTCGTGGATGTGGCCTCTTGGCTGGTAGTTGTCTCCACAGTCTCTTCGGTCGTGGTGGTAGTCTCGGCAGCTTCCTCACTCGTAGTAGTGGTAGCTGTAGGCTCCTCAGTGGTAGTCTGCTCCGCCGTAGATGTGACCTCTTCGCTAGTCGTCTCCGGCTGGTTCAAAGGGCATGAACCATCTCGTCCCCAAAGATCACGCTTGGCGAACTTCATGGGATCTCCACCAGCACCAGCAAGATCCCTGTTGGCAAGGAACGAATAATGGCCTTCGACGGCGTACGGGCTCTTCGCGAAACCGTCATAGTTCTTCAGGAGCTTCTGTGTCTCCTCATCATCAGGATCAAGCTCATTGATGTCGGACTCGATCTCGGCACTCCAGTGCTGAACAAACTGCCAAGCCTCCGCCGTTCCGCGACCAAGACGGTCAGCCATGAAGCTCTCATACAGCTCAGCGAAGCTGAAATCACCACCAGAGATGGCAATCTTGTTGTCCCGCACACGGTTGTCGATACCCCGGAAGGTGTTGTACAGACGCTGGTTGGTTCTCTCAAAGAGCGCCTTGACGGGCCCCTGGTTGAATATATCGACAGAGATACCAATCGTTTGCAGGGTTTCGATCTTCAGGTCAGTCGATCCCTCGAACTTGGCAATAAAGCCAGGCTGCTCTAGTTCACCAATCTTGAAGAAGGCACCCTTCATGTTGTTGAGTTCCCGCTGCATAGCAACGAACTCAGCATTGTTAGGGCCCGGAACCTGGTTCACGACAGTGGTGAGGATACATTTGGGGAAGATGGCATTGAACTCGTCGCAGGTGAGCTTGGGGTTGCTGTTCTTGCTTCCTGGCAAGAGCTGCGTCTCGAAGAAATCGGTAAAGAACTTGAGCTCCCAGACGTGATCGACGTTAAAGTTGGCAAGTCCCTTCTCCTGTGCCTTGGCTTCGGCCGTGTTGATCTGCTCCCAGCCAGGTCTGAGGTCCTCTTCACAACGCACCTTGCGGTCATACCACCTCTGCACATCCCTGTTATAGTTCCCGTTGGTACCGGCCTTGGGGTGCTGCTCGGCCTGGTCGAGACCCTTGGCATTGGGGTTGCTTGGGAACTTGGGGGTTTCGGCCGGCTTGCAGTCTCCAAAGTAGGGGCTTCGGGCTCTCTTGACGAGGACGGCGCGTTCCTCGAGGTAGACTCGTCCAGCGATGGATCGCTTCATCTCCTCTGGGTTATCCGTTCCATCGGCCTCGTCGATCTCGTCGGGGAGCTCGAGCCTATAAGGGAGGGCGCTGCAGCTGCCGGTGCTGGAGGTTGTGGTGGCGGTTTCGGTGGACGACATGACTGTTGACTCTTCTTGAGTACTTGTCGGCTTGTCTTCAGAATCAGTTGTCTGATCATCATCGTCGTCATCATCGTCGTCGTCTTCGTCATCGTCATCGTTATCATTATCGCCATCATCATTGTCAAAGTCCTTGATGTCGTCCAAGGCGTTCGACAAGAGCTCACCGGCAGCAACGGCGGCAAAGGCTGGAGCAAGTTCAGCAAAGACACCTGTAGCCAGAGCAGGTGTGGCGACAACAGGTGCGATGGCTGAAAGCTGGGTCGAGTACCAAGCGAGGAGGGCAGCCAATCCAGCGATAGACTTTTCGACCTTGTGAGAGTCGTCCTCGCTGAGGCTGTCAAGGTCAATCTGCTTCAGCTGAGCATCGATGTGAGAGAGATCCTCAAACTCGTCCTGGGCTTGCTTCTGGAAGGCCTCGATCTCTTCAGCAGAAGGAGAGGGGTTGGCAGCGATGGCTGAAGCGGCATTGGCGACGTCGGAGAACGAGTTTGCAGCGTTGGTAGCAGCAGAGCCAACCCCAACAAATGCAGCAGTGCCAGTGGGTTGGAAGCCAGTAGGAAGACTGGCACTTGGAACGGTGATGACACCAGGAATGGTCACCTCTCCACCAGGACCGATAGAGATCTCAGTCGTGGGGACGGCGGTCTCAGTAGGTCCAGCCTCGGTCTCGGAGGAAACCTCTCCGCTAGTTGAACCAACCTGGCCAGCCGTGTCGGTAGTAGGAACAGACTCGGTAGTGCTGCTCTCAAAAAGGGAGAGGGAAGTGAGAAGTGGTGGTCTCCGGCTCTGGAGTTGTTGTGACGTCCGTCTCGGCCCGGGGAAACAGCCGGGGGATGCCGGCCTGAGCTCCGGAGAAGAGCAGGGCAGCCGCAACCAACCCCAAAGAGGGCCGCATGTTTATAAAAAGGTAATGAGTGAATGAATGATAGTAAAGAAGGACTGTTTGTGGAAAAGAATGACAAAAACAAACAAGAGAAAGAGAGTTAAGGTTGGCAGGCTAGAACCTGAATTGACGATGCCATGATCGAGAAGTCTTATATCCCATTTGAGAATACCCTCTCGTATTGGCCATCCAGTGATTAAAGGCGGACATCTCGGCGGGCGGTACTTACAACTCCGCCGTCGCCGCACCACGAGTTACATCGTGAACCACCCACGGCTTTGGAATCAACCCACTAGCCTCCATAACTGCCGCAACTAAGCTCGGGAAAGCATGCCGGGACCTTCATCTCCCGCTGATCGAAATCCCAAAGTCCCAATTTTAGGGTCAAGGACCCCTTGTGTTGATCAACCGTTGAGTCGGCCCAGCAAATCACAATTTGATAACAGACACCCATGAATGAACGGTGTTTCTTGGTCAGCCGCTGAGTGGTAAGCTTGGCCTCAGCTCTTGTCGAGGAGTCAAGTTTAGGCTGACAAGACAAATCTACTCCCGCACCATGGCTGCCGCTAGTCTGATCAGCCCTACCAATAAGCCATTCCCGTCCCCATCATCGGAGATTTTGAACCAGTCGCAACAGAGGGTGGTGTTTAATGTCATGCACGCCAAATGATGACGCCGTCCCTTCAATTTCCAACGTTTATAGCCGCCGACTGCTCTCATGCAAGCCATGGAACTCTCAACCTACTGCACCCACTCCAACTCGATTATCCATCATGGGATTCTCATTCGTCTATTGTGTTGTGTGTGGCTGTCCCTTTGACATTCCCCCTCGCGACGAAGTCTTTGATGAAGAACACAACTGGGCATCTGAAGACCCTCTGGAAGATGAAACAAAGCAGGTAAGCAACCATATTGCTTTTTCAAGTCAAATCTCTTGCATTTGTCGTCCTGCCTTTTTGGGATTGTTGCAAGGATCGGCCGCTGAGGGTGCAACCCCAGTTTTTGGCATCAACGAGAAGCCCAAGCTTCAGCACCCTATTTTCTTACTTGCTCGAGTCTTGAACTCATCCCTTTCTTCTTTCAGATTATTAATCTTTCCGATATCAAGAACTGACGTTACTATTTTGGCAGTGGCTATGTAGAATTCGGCTTATCGGCGCTACTTCAAGCTTGGAGAAATTTACTACTCCTCCCTTTCGCATGTATGTAATATCCATAACCTAGAAAGACTAGACCTTCCTTTACTGAATCAGTACACAATATTCAAGATACTCGTGAGACGCTGACATATGAAACCATCAGGCCCAGAAACGAATCCACAACTCCAGGTCTTTTCATTTCTGACCTTGCTGACTGGTCCATCACGGAAGGTTTGTACTTCCGACTCGGAGGAAGTTCATACCGGGTCCTATCATCTGCTAAGGATACTGAGGATATCCTGTTCCCACTGCATGATGGCTGTCTGACTATACTTCAACATGTCCTTACGTGGCGTGCCCGACTCTCCCCTGAAGGTGGTTCACCTCCAGGTTTGACGAGCGCTTACAAGGCCCTCTGCAGTCAGTTTGCTTGCAATGTGCAAGAAAAGAGGAGGATGGCCAAAGAGAGCGGTTTCTACGGTTCAACTGACTACATGGAGTATGGTCTAGAGTTTGATCATGGTTACTACGGCGCTCGCAAGTTCTGGGTGTCTGAAGGGTGGGAACCTACCAAGACCAACGAAGTATGTACTTTTGAATTTTTGGAACTTTCAGCGCTTTTGAAATATGTAACCATCACATGCTGACAAACTCGTCTCTCTGTAGTGGTACTGCAACGATCCGATCAACATTCACGACCTTCCAGACTTTATCTGGGCACTGTTGGCTGAAGAACCACCCGAAGACGGACGTGAAGAGAGCACCGAGTCAAACACCAACTTGGAGGTTTCAAACCTGAAGAAACCTCTTCGTTCAGGTCTGGAGCAATTGCCTCGGGAAATACTGGACTTTGTTGCTTCCTTTCTTCCTACGCAATCTACCTTGCGCCTAAGGATGTGTTCCAAGACTCTGATGTCGCGCATCATACTGGACCAACAGTTTTGGCGAAGACAACTGCTTGATGGCTGTGTGGCACCTCATGCTTGGGAGCTCGGTAATGTTGATAGATATTCAAAGACCCCAATTGCCCCTAATGACAAAACCCTTGGTCACCACAATTGGGAGGGGTTGGTCCGAAAGTTGGCACAAAGGGATCATATTATCAAGGAGGATGAGTCCATGCCGCCTCCGCCATGGGGACTGCGGAATAGATGCAGGATCTGGGCCCTTACTACTCGGTTTGTAACAACTTCGGAGAGTTAGCCATACCAGTATCTCGTCCTTTTTCTTTGAAACCATTCAAGGTTATTTTTGGTTTTTCTGCATGTTGGTGTATTCGTCAGAACAACACATCGTGGAAACGCAGGCTATGGATTTGGATCTGGAGAATGCAATACCATACGATCAACACGTACCCTTTCATATATTCTATATTTGGAGTATAGCGCACATCGCAGAAGCGACTCGAAAAGGAATCAACTCCGACGTCTTGTGTTTTCATCGGAAGAGGTTTTATCACCTCATGATCATGTCCCGTCTGATTCCCTTCGGATCTCTCACACTAAAGACCAAAAAGGCAGATTGTTAATCCCTCGTTCCAAGTTTCAACCTGTGGGTAGAATCCAATCATTAAGCTTATGGATTGACTATCATCTGGTGGGTTAACTATTCTGCTACAGACTTTATCTCGTCTAAACATTCAAGTCTACTGCGTCTTGTTCACAGCCATGGAAGAGTTGTCGTTATCACACGGCTCGCACCAAATTGTCGCATAAAAATCCCGCAGAAAAACGTCACTGAAGCCATGAAAAACATGAGATACACCATATCCGGAACTCACCTCGACCAAGTCTCAATTCCTTCGACATCTGGTGATTGGTCAGCTGGTAAGGCTGTGCAAGAAGGTTGGATTCAGCTCTAGATTATGACGTTCGCAGCTTGTTCGAGAGTGGGCATTGAAGGTCCTTTGTATCCCTGCTTCTAAGCACGTGCATACGCGGTAGGTATTGATCTGCTATCGCGAAGCATTCCGCATCCGGCTTGATCCTTCGGCTCATGACTGCTGGGCTACAACCAGTAGGAGAGTTCCATTTCCCCTTACGCGACACTAGATAGCTTATCTTAAATTGTTGGTCACCTTATTGATGATCAAGCATAAGCTTGTCGCCCCCGAAAAACAACCGTATGCTCATATACAAGTCAACCCAGAGTCAGACTCTTATCTGATCTCGATCTTGTTTTCACTTTGCTGCTTGTGCACAGACCTTAATAGAGAAACCTAAGGAACCGAAACTCCATATCCTATTGGCCTTGTTTCAGTCCAAGAATTATAATACCCCAGCTTTTGATCCATCACATCCCATTTATCCCCACAGTCCACCTCTTCCCATTTCAACTCAAAACTTGACCGAGACTCAGCCTCGGAAGATGCCAGCTGAATCCTTTGAAACATTGATATATCCTTCGAAGCATTGATCAGCTCAGGGAAGCGTCATCGCTGGCCTTGATCATCGTGGTTCACTCGAACTTCGAAACGCGCAATTGTTTCTTGTCTTGCAATTGGTCGGAAGTATCCACTACTCTTTAATTCCTAGATCCTTCAGCTTTATTCGCGATGATTAGAGGAGCGTCGAGTGATGTTTGTTATGCCAACGATTTTGAATCAAGGCAATGAGATGTCAAAAATAATGGAGAAGATTCAACTATAAAAGGATCAATGACTCCTCGCCATTAACAAGACAAACACAGACAACAGCATCTTTCATTGCATCCCTCTACAAACAATCAATACAAGATGAAGCTTCTGTTCCTGACCCCAATCTTGGCCTTGGCCACCAGTGTCACCGCAACCGAGTATATCTGCGAGACCACCGATGGAAGCCCCTATCTTCACCACGTCAACCAGTTGATCGACGGTCTTTGGGAGAAAAAGTTCGAGGCAACTTGCCTTGACTACGGCCTCGGCTCCAAGGACTGCGGCCCAACTATCAGGGGCTACTCCGGCAAAGACGCTGGAGCAGCCTGGCAGATCTGCAAGGGTGACCACGACGAAGACTACCAGCCCCTCCGAGTAAGTCTTAATCGCAACCGTGGAAGATGACTGTTAACGCACCTGATTAGTGCGAGCTTGACCCCGGCGGTATTCCCTGCGCCGCCTGTCGACCTTCCATCACCATGGGTATGGTCGCTGGACACTTTGAGAATCTTAGAGACCAGTGTCAGGGCCCGGACTCCAAGGGTGATGTTCGAGTGGGAGGTATCGTCAAGCTTCCCTACGTTGATGAGAGCACCGGCGGGGGCGAGATCTGACTCTACTCGATGCCTGGTTAAGTCGAGATATGGGTGAGAGCCGTGGTTTGAACAGAGAGGTCAGAAGTTGAGGTGGTTGCTGGCATTCCATTCAACATAGGTCTAACCAGGATTCGCTCTGTATATATACTTCTAGAGTATGCAGTTTTATATTGATTCAATCCGAGATCTAAACCAAGAGAATTGGAGACTTTCTGTGAATGAGAAAAATGCTATATGTGTTGTATCGCCGGTGAGAGACGTCACATTAATTAGGATTAATTTAAAAAAGCATTTAATAATTGCCACACATTAACTTGAATACTATTAATACTAATCAGTCCAGACTCATCAAATATTCATCATCTTCTTTCAATTATTATTTAATAAGGCTTATCATGGGGCAAGATAAGGGGCTGTGAGATGATGTAGGTAGTCTTTATGAAAATCTTCAAGAAACGTTGGACAATCTTGTATCATACAAGGCATTGTTCTTACGGTTTACCTCTGCTAGAAAACGCTCAGAGATATTTAACATTTTTACTCTATAACATAGGCTAATTTTCAGAATCGCGATGGCATGGAGGTTCATGTGTCCCATGCATCGTCAAATCAGTGCCTTCCCAAACCGGACGCACAAGCTTGCTCCTTCCTCTCGACACAACTGGGGGGTTCAATCGCAAGTCACGGGATATCACGTGAAGTGGGAGCTCACACACAATGATGGGAAATGATTGAAGTCATTTTGATCAACTAAATGGGTCTGATCTTCTACACAAACGTCTACTCGTGTCGCCATATCGACAAGTCATTATTCCCTTACACCTTGTTCGTGAAAGATGGAAACTCCATTTATGTCGTCGGGTGACGACCTTGCCGCCTTGAAGACATGGGACGATACTACCAGCACAGATTGGCCCGACTATGCCTGTTGTTTCGCGTCTGATCACCTTTGTGGCCTCTACACAGAGACACCAGTTCTTGTTCCATGCAAGTCACAGCATCCCACGTTCTTGGCGCTTCAATCATGGATTTTCATCTGTTGCTAATAGGTGATATGGTTAGGAAAAGAGCTGCAGGCAACGGTTGACATCAAGGTCAAGAGAGCAGCTGAGGCTGCCAGACAACATTTGCTCAGCGACACCCGCCGACATCTTTCGTCACCTTTCAGCCGTCGCGCGCCTCAGATTTCGCATGCAGACACCGGCGCGAGTTGCAACTCTATAGCATTTTGCCGCCTTTTTATTCTATGTTTGTTTTAACGGCTCCAAGTTGACGCAACTAAAATGGCGCTCACCACGACGGTTGATCAACTTCTCCTCACGAGCACACCGAGTGTGCCGTGGCCCCCTCGACATACCTCAAGGACAATGCAAGCTGTTGTATTGCGCCAGGATTATGCCTACGTTGATTCCACGAGCAACATTCCGGCCGCTATCAGAGGAAAGGTGTCTCCATCACTCCTAGTACACGGGCGGCTTCCCCTCTTCAAGGATGAACCAGGATTTCTCTTCAGCCGCGACCCGAGAGGAAATCAGGCAATGGTTCTCATCATCAAAGGCACAAAGCATGCCATAGGCAAGTTTCGCTTCGTTTTAATCCTTGTTTCTTCAACTAACCTAATTCCCTTAGTCGTCTTGCCCATTAATATTCTCCAAGAAGGCAGAACCTTCCGCACCCTCACCAAACAGACAGAGGATCTTCTGGGCGCGAACATTACGCCATCCGTTAGTCTCCAAATGCAACTGTCTGGCTCAGTTTTTGACAACTTTGTCCGATCCTTCTGGTCCTCTCTGGCCAAAGAAACGAGCGCGCTGAGACAACTCCTGTTGAAACAGAACGACATGGACGACTACTTCGGTGGACCTCGTCTGCGCGACAACATAAACTCTATACTGTCTGCTGTAACGCCTGAAGTCCGAGAGGTCCTCAACGATGGCCAATTTTCCCTCCAAAATCTCCTCGATCTCTCTCATGTCCACCCCCACATGACCCTGCCTGGGCCATGCGTCTACCTTCGCATTTACACTGGTCTCGAAGGGCAGCCGGCCGAGTCTCACGACGACGCGACAGAAACGGGGATCAACCATGGAGTCGCTTTCTACATTGGGAAAGCCAAAGAGATTTGGCGGCGGGCTAGACAGCATGAGACCAACACAGGAAATCTCAACGTCTCAGGCCTGCATTACTCAACTGCTCGGAGGTCACCCCCACAACACCGACACATGATTCCTGTCATCATTTTCGAACAGGCGATTGTCCCTGAAGCCGTCATGAACATGGCAGAGCAGACCATGGTCGTAGCCTTCCAGAGCTACCAAGGATGGCTGTTCCGCCCTGTCCAATCTGACAACGTTGTGCCAACCTACGCCATCCAACAGTCGATCTAGAAGCCCGTCCGCTCTGCTGTAGGTTGGCCCGCGTTGACACCACTAGGCTGCAATACGAGCAACCCGTTATTTGAGTTTCAGAGACGAGCCCAAGTCCAATGCATCCCCATGGCGCCAGGGGATCGAGTCTATACCAGGACCTTCACGACCTATCGACTTCGGCGAACCATTTTCTGGCAGCCTCTGAGGAACGGGGGGGGTGATGCCGTTGCTACCCTTGCAACTAGTTGTCCCCGACACTTCCCAGTTCGATGGTGTCGCATTCACATTCGGGAAGGACTTTGCTGCACAAGGCCCAAAGCCAACGGATGCGAAGAGGGGATATCTCGTATTCAAGATCATGGACGACAAGAAGCCACACCCCCGTGCCTGGATCGGCGTGCCGTCTGTTGGCCCCTTCAAGAACTTTGATCAGGCATCGAGTGGTACGATGAAGGGAGAACAACGTGGTATACGGTCCCTCTTCAGCGAGTTTCACTCCTACGAAAGCCCATGGTGAAGTACGCCCGAGAGGGCGCCATTGGCAAGATCATTTCCGGTTGACGGTTTACCATGACCTTGATCCCGGAATTGGAAGGGATCGGCTACCAAGAGCCTCTCAATGGATTCGCCGAGGTTGTCATTGGACAAGTCGATATCCTTCAGACCGATCACTTGAATCAGAGATATCGATGGATGAACCGGCCGAAGAATGCCCTTAGTAAACCATTAGGAGTATCTCAGGATGATTTAACGTTAAAGTAATCCAAGATTAAGATAAAGTGATCCAAATTTTTACAGATTCTCTTCTAATTCTTTGTTGAATCCTCATCCCAACCCACGCGGTTTCATGTAACCCAAACTTAATGTCAACCCATTGACATTTCAAGTTGAGAGGCCCAAAGATGCAATTATTGTTGAAACATATGCGAGCAAGACCGCTTAACCCTTCCCCCGTCACTCATCACTCATCAGATTTTCGTCTACAACACCACGCTATGCAACAGGGACTCTACCAGGTCCCACAACTCCTAAATACACTTTCTCTTTAATGCATAACCCTCTCAAGGCTTTCCAGGCCAAATCTCATGAGCGACATCGTTGACAAGCTTCAGCTTTGCAAACATCTTCTCTTCCGTCATGCCCTCGGCGCCAACAGCGACACTAGCAAATCCACACTGGGGGCTGACGCCGACCTGCTCGAGAGCCTCCTCAAGGCTGCGGCCCTGGCCCTGGGCGATGATCTTGGCGGCATCCAGTACGCGCTGCTTGATGACCTGTGCGTCCTCAAGCTCGGGGTCCTTGGTGGTGACAACTCCAAGAACAACGTTCTTGTGCTTGGGCAGGAAGCGGAGGGGCTCGAAGCCGCCTGAGCGGGGGTTGTCGTACTCAAGGAAGAAGGTGTCGTAGTTGAGAGTGGTGAAGAACTTTTCAGCAATCTTCTCGTAGGAACCCTCGCTGAAGTGCATAGACTTGGAAAAGTTGCCTGCGGTTGTGAGTATAGAGACCAATTGATCGCGGAGAGAAACTCACCTCTGCAAATGTGAAGTCCGACATGAAGACCCTCAGGGCGGTCAGCAATGCAGTCATTGTGAGCCTTCAGGTAAAGGTCAAACAGCTTATCGGGATCGACGCCCTCAGCCTTGAGAGCAGCAAGCATGTCGTCAGAGCAGAAGTAGGCGAGAGTGGGGTCGTCAATCTGAATGTTGCGCACACCCTCAGCGTACAGCGCCTTGAGCTCTTGACGGTAGGCCTTTGTCAAATCGGCAAAGAAGTCCTCATCGTTTGAGTAAGCCTCAGGGCTATAGCACTTGCCCGATGCTAGTCGGAGGTGGAAGTAGCAAGGTGGTGGCATGGTGAACTTGCACTCGCCCCATTGCTCCTTGGGCACGCACTCTCGAAGCATCTTCCAGTTCTCGAGATAAGGACTCTCCTTGTACTCAATCTTGCCTTCGCAAAGAGCGGCCATGGGGTACTGCTTGCCAGCCTTCTTAAGGGCAGCAATTGGCGGCGCAGAGATGCGCGCGAGCTCCCATGGCACGGGGCTCACCTCTCGGAAGCCACCGAGCTTCTCAAAGAAGCCCGAGAAGTAGTACTTGCGATCAAACTCGCCGGAAGTGATGGCTCGGACTCCATGCTCCTGCTGCTTCTTCACAATGTCGGCAATGGCAGCCTTCTGAGCCGCGACCAATTGCTCTGCGGAGACCTCGCCGGCATCGGCTTGCGCCTGGGTCCGCGAGAGAGCCTCAGGCCGGATGTATGATCCGATATGATCGGCATGATAAGGAAGCTTTGTACCGGCCATTTTGAAGCTCTGTAATCGAACAATATGGAAGAAAAAAAGAAAGGAATGAGAGATTCGGAGAAATTTGCAAACAACCTTTCAACCGAGGTCAACCTTACTTTCTTTCCTTATAAAAGGTCCATGACGGCGAACCCTTTACCCCATTCTTGATGACATGCAGTTTTTTTTACCCCAGGAGCTAGAGATTGGCCAAGCCCAGGCGTGATCCAATCATTGTAGTGCCGGGAGATGGTGGTCTCCATTCTTTTGCGTTGTAACCCCTCCCTCTCCGCAAAGCTTCGGCTGTCAGACACGGCTGTTGAGGTCCAGGGTTAGGGTTGCGAGGTGAAGTGGTGGTGGTGGGATTGAAGTTGGAGGTGAACGATGGGTTGAAGAAAAAGTCATGACGTAGCGATTGATTGTGACAAGGCCTTCAATTGAGTTTGACTTGCAAAGCTTTGTTATTACCGAGAGTCAAGTTTTTTTTTTTTAACGGGTGGGATGGAAGGTTGGCCGCCGGTGCATCGCTAGTCGTGGACGCAAGATCGCCTTCAACTAAAGAGCAGGAATATCATGATCAGTTTCGCCGGATGAGGGTGTTTTCGCTCAGATTTACCTTCCGACAAGGCCATAGCCCGGACGTCGCATCGCGGATGTCGCTGGGCCAAATGACGCATCGACATGCAGGTCAATTAGACACTACAGGCGGCATCAAATCCCTGCCCAAGGGCCGGCATGAAGGATAGTCATGATCCTAGAATTGACGGCCTAGCGATTGTAGACACTTCAATCTCGGTCGACACATTGACGAGGAAAGACCTCCTGGTCTCTGCAGGCAAAGGGGGAAAAGAAACGAGGGTCAGGCAATCTCAATGCATCATCGAGGGGGATGTTGGTGGTATGCGCGCATCAAAGTGCAATGCCTGCATGAGATTGCATTACCACCGTTGATGTTGACCGATCTTGTTATTATCAATAACAAAACAGGGACAAGACTCGTTTTTGCACATTGGACATCAAGGGATGAACAGCATCCCAGCAACCAGGGGCAAAGACTGCTGTCTCACCTCAATAAGGCATCGGCATCGCGTGGCTTCCAGACTTGCATATGTACCTGCATTTCAGTCGCCACGGAACTCGGCAAACAGTCAGGAATCACGCCAGGAGGCAGATTTGAGTAAAAAACGTCTTGCTGCGAGCTGATACGCAGACGTTCCCAACGCAAGGGATTGAGTGCGGGGATATCGACAGCCAACAATGCACCCTCTCTCTCTCCCTTGACATGGCTTGGCGCAAGTCAGATCGAGCCCATCTTTCTCCATTGCTTTTTTACCCGTTGGAAGCCAACCAGATCAAGCCTTAGTTGCCATGCAGGTGATTCATTACAAAGCCTGTCAGATCGCAAAGCCTCCCTCTTCAAAACCTGCAGCTTGGCAAATCGGGTTTCGGCCTTTGAAGCGATGCCACCAAGTTAGACGAAACCTCGTTCAACCCACAAAAGGAGACAGTGGAAATAAGCAGTGGCCTCCGGGGCGTTTCTTGTGTTGACATTTGGGGTTGTGGAACGCGGTGGAACAGGCATGGTACCTTGCATTCCAACACCTTCGGATGTTGTTTTGCAAGAAAGCGCCAAGTTTACCGGCGAGCTTTGTAAAGCTGAGCATTCATCGGCTGCAGATTACTTCAGGGGAGAAACGTTGCCACGCGATTATGAGGCTCCGATGCATGATCGACAGGGACGAGGAGAGTCAGGGTGTCATCCAGAGCCCTTAGCATGCCTGTGGTGTTACAGCCGCGACATCGGGGATCTATTCAGTAGCACATGACATGTTTCTTTACAATACACTGGCACTCAAAAGTTGAGAATGAAGGGGAGCTGGGCTGAAAGGGCTACACAAAAGCATGGTTTCAAAATGACCTCTTCTCAATGGGCTGAAGCTGACGGTGCTACATGATGTCACAGGAACATGAGGATGGCTGCATTAGAGTTACAAGCTTACTCGATATTGCGAGCATCACGGCGCGTGCCCGTTATCTCACCTCGTGCATGCAGCACGCATGGCATTGCCCTTGCATGATGCAGCGAGTTAATTTGGTGGCCAACAATGGGCTTTGTTCATGTTGTGCAAATGAGGTTTGCTTATTCAGTGGAAATTACCCCATGTGAGGAGTCTCGAGAGCCAATTGAATTGTGTTCTGGTGATGGTATGGAGTCGTATTGTTTGACTCTGGGGGCTGTTGCTCTAAGCGAAGCCTCAACTTGCATCTTAAAATAGACACAAGAACCTGGCAACTATGGGGGAGATCTAGATTGAGGAGAATGGCCCAATGGAAACTCGAGAAGCAACTGAGTAAACTGTGATTTTTCTGACTGACTTACATCTTGGTAAACAATTGGCTCAACCGTGAAGGATTCAATTTGCCTCCAGCTGGACTCTCTCCCTGCTTATGCTTGGCTTTGGACTATTGATGCAGCCTCTATCAGCCACAACAAAAAGACCACGAACGAGAAGCATCTAGATGTCATTGAAATCTTTAGTATTAACATAGAGGCGATTATTCTACAGCAAAGCTGCTAGCAGAGCGGTGTTGAGCGGTGAAGAAACTACCCTAGACAGCCCGGCCGAGGCCCCGAAATGACCCACTTCTTCTCCAGAAAGCCCCACCCGGCGCCGGGGCGGCTCGGCGGGCGACCGCAAAAAATGTCGGACAGCTTCTTTGTTGACCGCGGCCTTTTGTCTCATCTTTCAGCCCCAGATATTCTGCAGCCTCTCTCCCTTGAGTGAAACAGGCTTTTTTGCCATTCCCTCTCGCAATTTCCCCCGTTTACGAAACACCCTGGATACATCTCTCCCCGGAGACGGCGCCTGTCTCAGAACTGCACGGATTGGACGGGCAGATCGGAGAGATCGCCCAGAGAGGCTGGGCCACACCGACGGAGGGTCATTTTCCCCGGATGTCGCCTCCAAGAATGCTTGCTTTCGGATGAAAGGGGGGGGGAAGTTGATCTGGGAGATCACCATCTCGCACAATTTCTAAAGCTCCTTCTGCGGCTGAAAACGCCCCAGTGTCTGGTCAACATGATCTGACGAGTGTCACCAGTTGGGGAATGGTTGCCGGATGCATTCGTGGAAGCCTCCAAAGGTTGTTATTTTTTGCTATTCTTGGTGGAAAATGACGTGCATTTCTCTCGACAGATTAAAAAAACGCTTGTCACATATCTGTGGACACCTATGGCCTGGGAACCTTCTTTGCTGGGGAAGCTAGAGAGCTAGAGCTTAGAGCTGTCACGAAACCGTGCCGTTGGACGCATTCAGGAATTTTTCCAACTGCGCTTGCGGATAGACTATCCTTGGCGTTGAAATCTGAAAGCCGATCTACCGAACGCCCGACTAGCGAAAGTGTTCAACAGGAGCTGGATTCAGTCAATATGGAGAAAATCTCGTGCGGCTCAGATTCGTTAGAGACAAGCGAAGTCGGTGTAGTCCAGCCGTAATGGCTCCGAATCTTTGTTGAGGGATTACGAAGGGAGCTTGGAGAGCCATGTTTCAGCGGCGCGCCTTGTGGCTCCGCCGATGGTCGTCCCCGGGAGGTGTCAATTGCCTCAATCTATGACAAAGCCGTATCTGGAATTTAGGGTAATCTTAGAATGCGAGAGAAAGAAAGAAGATGGTGTGCCGTAAGCTTTGAACGGCGGGGAATTCTTCTCGAGAAACCAAGGCACAGCAGATTTTCTCCCTCGAAAAGGTCCATGTGAGACAACTCAGGGGCAGATTGGACCACTCGCAGGAGGGCTTACATTCTTGTCTCTTGGGAGGGAACGCCATGTCTCAACAGTCACAAGGAAGACTTGACCCTCTTGTCCGTGTCTGCCTTGGTGGATGCATTCGTCGAGACTCTGGAACCATACGGTCGTACTTGGTAACTCGAAGGGGGGGGGGGGGGGGGAGGAGGAGAACAACTGAGGAGATACGGACTCAAAGTGTGAGTCGAAA
Source organism: Fusarium oligoseptatum (assembly GCA_003946995.1). Taxonomy (NCBI): domain Eukaryota; kingdom Fungi; phylum Ascomycota; class Sordariomycetes; order Hypocreales; family Nectriaceae; genus Fusarium; species Fusarium oligoseptatum. Next base: position 50,450 of record NKCK01000030.1, read on the forward strand.
TCTCTATAAAGAGAGGCCTCGAGTCCGTCCAAATCTCAACTTCTTTCCTTCCCTCATCATCAAGCATCAATCGGCCTCGATTCCTTTCGCTCCTCTCCCGAGAGCTTCCTTCCCAGTCGTTACTTCGCCTAGTCATTCGCTACAGAACAGAGCCAACACTCTCATCCCCCTCAAGATGCGTTACACTGAGATACTTGCCCTCGCCATGGGCAACCTGGCAGCCGCCCAGTTTTCCACCACTCAGTTCACCAACTCGTCTTCCATCGCCACCAGCACTGAGCCTGCCACTGACACTGCCACCTCGGCCAGCAGCTCCAGCACCAGCACTGCTGAGCCTAGCCACCCTGACACTGTCGGCAACTTCAGATTCCTCGGCTGTATCGGTTCCGATGATGGTTTCCCGACTTTCATCCTCGCAGCCGACTCTGAGGACAACACCCTCGAGTCTTGCGCAGCTGCTTGTGAGGGTTCCAACTACTTTGGTACCTACGACAAGTGAGCCACAAACCATTTTCCCCTCTCCTGTTTACACTAGCTAATAACTTCTCTCTCCAGCACTTGCTACTGCGGTGTTACTCTCAACGTGGCCACCACGGACATCTTGAGCTCTGACGCTTGCGACATCAGCTGCCCTGGTGATGAGACCCAAGCCTGCGGTGGCATCCGGTCTTCCTCTCGTCTCCGCCGCCGCCAGAGCGTTGACATCTCTGTTCTCCTCAGCATCTACATCTCGATCGACTTCAACCCCGATGGCACCACCGACACCGTTACCAACACCGTGACTGCCGTCGAGACCGAGACCCTGCCGCCTGTTACCACCACCGCCACTGTCACCACCGTCATTGACGGCACCACCACCGTCACTGCCGTCACCACAGTCATCGCTGTTGTCCCCACCGATGTCGTGATCATTTGCTACGGAAACTACTGTGCTCCTCAGGTTCACTGCCCTACTTGCACCAAGTGGCAGATCGTCTGTGAGGATGGACACTGTGCTCCCCGCGAATGCCACGATAACAACTGGGACCGTCTTGTCATCTGCGAGTCTGGCCTCTGCCACTACGCTGACTGGAAGGAAGAGGAGTGCAACCAGCGCATCGTCTGCTACGGATCTGACTGCACCTGGGACCGAACTCCCCACAAGGACTACCAGAAGAAGTTCATCCGCTATGACGACGACTGGTGCTTCCATGAGGAGTGTGTTGATGACTGCTGGACTTACAATGTCTGCAAGGAGAACTGCGTCGTCGTCCCTCCCCCTAAGAAGACCCCCATCACTCCTCCCAAGCCTTGCGTCCCTGGTGACAAGGTCATTCTTCCTCCTCCTACCAAGGTCACTCCTCCTTGCAAGGACTGCGTTATCCCCCCTCCTGTTGACTGCAGCGGCGACAAGTGCATTCCTGACAAGCCCACCAAGCCCACCAAGCCTGTCGAGCCCGTCAAGCCCGTTGAGCCTTGTGTCGGAGATAAGTGCCACGACAAGCCCACCAAGCCTGTCATTCCTGTTGAGCCTTGCACTGGTGACCACTGCGAGCCCAAGCCTGAGCCCAGCAAGCCAGTCCAGCCCCCGGTTAACCCCCCGGTTAACCCTCCTACAAGCCTACAACCCCCTCAACTCCTGTTGAGCCTTGCACTGGCGACCACTGTGAGACGGATACCGAGAAGCCCACGGTCCCTGTTGTGACCGCTGGCGCTTCCGCCATGCTCCCTGCTTCCGGCCTGGCCTTTGCCATCGCCGGTGTCGCCTTCCTCCTGTAAAGGAACTGGAATCCGGCGCATTTCAGCAATAGCATGCAATCACCAAACTATCTCTCTCCCTTTCACGCACGCACAAGCACGCATTACGTTAACGTTCTGGTTTATTCTTACACCTTTCGGAAGTGGGTTGGTTCGCTAGGATGTCGACAAACGATGGATTGGCCTGGTCAACTTGCGATGGTGGTATCTTTTGGCGATTAGGAAGTAGTATCGGCTTTAATATGGCTTATGACATTTCAACACTTTTGTGTCTCCGTGATAGGAACTGTGAAACTACCTGACAAACTTCCCCATAGTGATCAGTAGACTGCAATAGACACCCATGGCCTAGCCTTTGCAGAGTCATCCCTTGTGAATATGAGAAGCAAACATTCTCTTGTTTACAGAGGTTCCCCACAGTGCTCATCCGAGTCTCAAAAGGCATGCAGGGAGTCAGTGTTCCTTGCATATGCTAACTGATGATTCGTCCCATCAGCATTTCACGTGAGACAAAGCCTCCCTACCTTTGTCAAGCGCCTCTGTCGAAAGACCGTGTCGCTCACTTTACAAAACAGTCAATCGATTCAATTTCCTCTTTGTGAATCTACATCAACTTATTTTAGCAGCTAGAAGACACTCATCATAAAGGGCGGGGTGTTTCGTTAGTTTTTGATCGATTAGACTGTGAACTCAGTCATCGGCCGACTCTCCTTCAACTCCTGACTTCAGGATTCAAGGAAACGAACGAGTTTCCAAATCACATTATGCTGGGAATCGGCCTAAACACGAACCCTTAGTACTCATGCTTAAAGAGATTTGTCGGTATCCTCGCACCACAAGACGCCCCCTTCCCATCGTTACGGTCTACTCTTCCGATGGGCTTGCGCATTCTACGCTAGATTGGGATGACAGATCTGTAGTGACGAACAGCATTGCTGAATGATTTCGAGCAGATAGATGAAAGGTCCAACTGGGTCCTGTCACAACATTCACAAGTGCTACGGAGTACCTTGGCTGTGATGATGGAAAGCCCAGGCCACCCGTTCGTTGCCGGCTGACATTACCCATTTGGTACACCTCCCTTCCATTGATTGGCTGGGCAAAGGAATCGACCGGCGGGCGATCGGACAGCGACGCCGTGTCGAATAAAATGGCCGAGTAACAAAAGGATAAGTTTGGGATGAATGATAAGACCTGTATGCTGTAGCTCAAGAGCACAGTGGCCCATGGAACATCAATACCAATGTAGCACTACCTAGGGATAGTAGCCGACATGTAATACTTCACAACAGATTAGAACAAAAACGACAGTCACGGCGACGATGCCCAAAATGGTAATCAAGGCACATAATGCTATAACGGCACGGATGCCATCGCCTCGGCGATCCATACATACATGAAAGTTACTTCATGATGCTATGATGTGTTGGAAATGTGTTCTTTATTATAGTTGAAGTCGGGATAACCGATAGATAAGATCGATGGGTCGAACGTAATGCCTTCTTCGGAAGGATATGAGTAATTGGAATAACAGGTGGTCAGACAGGCAGAGGGACATGGTTGTTGGATGCTTCATTTGGGATGATTATGACAAACACGATACCTTTTAGCGTATGGAGTTAAATTGAACTGAATTGTCTTCACGAATTGGACTCGATATGCTGTGTCGGTTATCCCGGCTTCAACTATAATAAAATCTTTGTGCTTGACTTGTCTGTTCTGTTGAAAACATTGCCCTGCCAGAAATCGTGGCCATCTAACGGGATCCCTTCAGAGTTGCCAGATACGCCGTCGGTCGTGCCGCTCCCAGTCTCTGATGACATGTCGCTCAGAATTGATATTAACTCTTTGTCTCGATGCCGAAGAGTTTTGAACTGGCATGTGTTAATCGTGAGGTTACGGTCGCATTGATGGGGGAGCTTGGGAACCTACCCCTGCTAGCATCTTCTCGCAAGCTAATCTCTTTAGGGGCTCATCAAAACCGGTTTCCGCATGGGTTCCGCACCCCCTGGTTCTCTGAAATGTGATGGATGGCAGTGGTCATGTGTATGCAAACTCATCACGTCTTAGCTCGCATCGGGGAACAATAGTGCCAGAACTCCGCACGACGATCCGGGATCTGGCATGTGAAAAGCGATGATTGTCGCTACCCCGGTGAGCTGAGGGATTACTGTTGAAAGTAGGTCTCCAGCCACCTCGTTTCTCAACTCTCAACCCTCTGGTTTTGGTGGTCGAGAAGATGACTTCAGACAGGGCAAAGACAGAGTCAGAACGGGCTGTTTCGCCCCTTGACGAGGCAGCTGGTGCAGATACCGCGCCCACCTCAGACGTTCAGAGCGACAACGCTTCATCAGACGACCATGTTCGAGATAAAAAGGCGAGTCCAGGACTTAGCAAAAGACAGAAAGTCAAGCAGCATTTTGGGCGCTTCAAGTGGTGGTACTTGCTTGGACTCGTTATTCTCCTCGCCATTCTACTCCCACTCTTGTGAGTCCCCAGCCTGAGACCAGTAGAGATCCCACCTAACACAGAAAATGCCAGCTTCAAAGTCATCATTCCAGCAATCATCCAGAATATTCTCAATGGTCAGAAACTACCCATAGACAGCGGTGCCCTTCAGGCTCTCTCGCCGACCCACGTCAACATGAGTTTACACACGTATCTGGATACGCCATTGGGGGTAAAGATCGATCCCGTTGACCTCTATTTGTACAACAAGAACACGAAGCCCTATTCGCCATTCTTCAAGCTTCACCTTCCGGAGCAGCACGTCAATCACAAAACGGATCTCACAGTGACGAACCAGACACTGCTGGTGGTCGACGAGAAGGAGCTTCTGATATGGTTTAACCAGTTCTTCGACGAGCCGAAGGTCAAACTATCTCTCAAAGGCGAGCCCAACATTAACCTTGGCAGTCTAAAGTACAAGCGTGGCCTCGACAAGACAATTGAGGTGCCTTCTCTAAACTACCTCAACGGCTTTGGGTTACGCGACATGGAATTCATGCTCAAGTCAAACGACACAAAGTACAACATGAAGGGGCATCTCAACATTCCCAACTCTGGAGTTCTGACCCTCGGATTGGGCAACCTCACCTTCAACCTCATGTCCGGGGAAACAAGGGTTGGCTTGGTCAACCTCTACGACCTTCAGCTAAGACCTGGGAATAATTCAGTACCTTTTGACGGAAACTTCTTTTTTGATGAGCTTGTACCTAACCTTTCAGAAATCCTTGACAGCCAGCAGGAACCGCTCAGCCATGGATACATCGAACTCGCAGCAACAGGAAACTCCACCATAGTCAACGGGGAACACGTCAAGTACATCGAAGGAGTTTTGAACAAGAAGCACATCAAGTTCACCGTCCCTATCATAACACTACTTGGTGATGTTGTCGGCGGCTTGCTTGGTGCAGACCAGGATTCACTTCTTGGCATTTTCGGCGGGGCGATTGGAAACTCTACCTTGTTTGAACATTTACTTTCCCACTGGGAGGGAGAAAACTCTGGAGGAAACAAGACGAGCACACGAAGTTTGGTAAAAACGGTCAGGGTCGAGCAGACCTTGGATGTGGAACCTTTTTGAGATTGGGACTCAGAGCAAGAAGCAGGTAACAGAGATTTGGCTGGTCGAAGCTTTCATGGAGACTGCCATAAGGGTATGCAGGATGCTCAATAGGACATGTCGACTAAAACTACCATCGTTTGACGGAGAATGACACAACCAATATAGCTCTTAGTAGTACAGAGCTGGACCATGAGCTCAACGCTGAGCATCGCGAGCAGCACACCATTGCATAACAAAGGACTTGACGAGTCAGGAGTGAAGCAAAATAATATCGCTTGTGCCCTTTAACTAGGTCTTGGTATCCCCATTAGGCCGTACCTCCTCCGTGTTGGCTTCCGCCAGCCTGTCCCGACGCTTGAGGGTTTGGATATCCTCCTGCTTGCACATTCCACCCTGGTGCGCCAGCGAGGCCTTGCGAGTGGCCTTGTTGGTAGTCCGTCTGCGGTACTCCTGGCCCTACCTGGGATGCCTGGGCGCCACCGGTGGCATACGCGCCTGGATTCCCAAAGCCTGCGTTATACCCCTGCCACTCTCTTGCACCTCCGAGGTTGGTTGACTGGACAAATTGCTGCTGCTGAGTCTGTTGCGGCTGAATATGTCGTGGCCCGTGGAATGAGTGCTGAGATGGGAAGACAGTTTGTCCCTGGGCCCCTCCTAGCACTCCCACCCCTGGAAATGATCGATCCGTCCGGTCCGCCATCTTGGTGCCGACATTCAGGGCTTCGATGTCTTTCTCTAGCGCCCTGATGCCCGCCTCCTTGGCCCACTCCTCCATGGATATGTCACGAACACTGTTGAGATAGTGCATGAACTCCAAATACGCGTTTGACACCTTCTCTAGGTGCTTAGCACCGAGAATTACGCAGTCCGACTTCTGCGCGTCGAATTCAGCAAGGGCCAGAGCTGTATGACAGGCATTTCGTATCTGCCGCCCATTCCATCGGGCGCTCAGGTTCTTGTCGAAGTAAGTGGTGACGAAGTCAGAGATTCCAAATTCCTCGACCTCGATTTTGCGTTTCTTCTTGGCAAAGCGGGCCTTGATCATGGCAATGTTGAGTGCAAAGACGTCCTTTGTGCTCTGCCGATCCAATGCTGGATAGTGAAGGCTGATGTGAATTCGCGATGCAAACGCCTCGTCGAAGTCGCCAATTCGGTTCGTAGTCAGAAATAAGATACCCGCGTAGTACTCCAGAACTCGTAAGAACACTACAGCGGCCTATTAGTTGCAAATGAATAACATAATTAGAAAGCCGGCACAAACCTGCAACTAATCCATTTCTATTAAAGTCATTGCGTCGTCGCTCGGCAAGGAAGACATCCGCTTCGTCAAGCAAGAGAATGCAACCCCATCTGCTAGCAAGCGCAAAATTCCTCCCCAGGGCTTCCTCCACTTCTTTGGCGGTTGAACCGAGATCCCCTTGAAAAGTCGTCAGGTAACATGAAGAGAAGAGTTATAGTGCTTACCACAAGTGATTTGGAACAAAGGTTTTTGAAACAACTCCGCAACTCCCTCTAATATAGCTATCCGTTAGTCCACGCATCAAGGTAAACATGTGTCTTGTGAGCGACTGACCAGCGGTTGTCGTCTTGCCTACACCAGGGGCACCGTGGAGCAGGATGATGAGGCCCTTTCCTGGAGCAAAACGTAAGCACAAATGTGGCTAGGTTGCTGAGATGGCGCGGCAGCGTTTTACCTTTCCCACGAACAATATCGACTTGTTCCTCTTGGCCTGCTGCTGCCTCCTTGTCATGAAAGTGCTGAGAAATGAGTGACTGTACAATATCTTTGTGGCCTGGTGGAAGAACCAGTCGGTCAAAAGCTGTCGTGGGCTCTCTTTTGGCTTGTTTTTCATCGCTATTCGCGTCTGTACCATCGCTACCGCACTTGTCAATATCAGTGAGGTGGGTGAGATCCAAACTGGCTGTGAAGTGAGATTAGTTGTTGACCCTAGGGTTTCGGTCAAGAAAACGAAATGGATCAACGCCCTGAAGCAATGAACCTACTTACCCCACGTCCGATTCCGCAGCACGAAGCCAAAAACACGGTAGGACATGATGACCAAGTCATCATCTTTCAAGCTGTTCTCGATCGGTAGGGCAGCCTGCAATGGCCTGGGGAAGACAGCTACCGAAGGGAGACGGTCTCGGGATTCGGGGATCATATTGGCCATGAACTCCTCATTGCGTTGTTTCTCGACGTAAGAATCATCATGGACATTCTCTCCAACGCAGCAGTCACCATCACATAATTCTTTGTCTTTCTGTTCGGTCGAGATACCGAGGATTTGCTCAATGTTGGGCATCCACCCCTCCTTTTCTTTGGCCGCAAATGCCTCCTCGAAGTCAACCACGACTTGGCTCTCGACCTCGTCGCGAGCATCAAGTGTCAGACCAGTGTAGTACATGTGCCTGACTCCTGCGGCTTGGATGAACTTCCGTCCGCGCTCCACAAGGTAGCACCTTAGCGCCTGGTGTGAAGTTTCGATAGCTCCCTTTTCGTCTTTGACATGGCTTTCAAAGTTTTTGAAAGGATGAAAGCGCAAGGGGTAGATCTGAAGCGAGGTGATCGCTCGATCGCCATCAAACCTGGCGATCTCAAAGTTTTTGGCGACTGGGCCAAGATTTTTACCGTCAAAGTCCACGTACACACAGCGGATCGTGATAGGTGTCTCCTCTGACTTGGATGTGGACCGATCGTAGTTGAACCAGGGGAAGATGGCTCGATGTTCGGAGCTCTCGACGCTGATGACTCTGTAGGCTTGCTTTCCTGTGTTCGCAATGACTTCATCACCGGGCTTGAACAGGTGCCAGATGTCGGAAAATACAATCTTTTGCGATTGTGGGTTGTTGAGGTAGGTTTGCTTCAACGCAAGGTCCGAATCCATAAAATCCAAGAGACAGCGCAGATGCCTGAAAGCCACTGCCGAATTCCCATCGTTATCAGAATCACTCATCTCTGCCGAATCCGGCATAGGACCTCCCTCTTCATGCTCGGAAGCGTTGGGATCACCTGGTGCCGAACTGCCCAAATGGTCTTGGTTTGTGGGCGTGGTTTCCTCTGTGACCTCAGCCGTCTCCTCCTCGACTCCAGACGTGTTGCGGCCAAACCTTTGCTCCAGGACCTTGTAATGATCTCTGAGGGGCTTTTCGTAGTGAATAAGCATTCTGAAAGGCCTGAGGATGACTAAAGACTCGGATTGAAGATCTGTTCCGTGAATTTTGGATAGGATGTGGACGAGCTGTTTAGACCGGATGCGGATCCTCTCTGGTAAGGCTGCTTGCCCCGGTGCTAGGTCTTTCTTGACCAGCGTTGTGTTGTGTTGCTTGCTCTTTTCCCAGCGACGGCTGTATCCAAATTGAACCCGAGCGCGATAAGACGAGTAGGCAATGTCAGGCTCCCCCACTAGAACGCTGACAGCGAAGGACTCATGCTCCTTGGCCATCTGCGCCTGTTTGAAGACTGACCAAGCAGACCGGTTGAGCTCAGAAATGGCGTGCTTTGGCAACTGAATCTCTTTGTCAGGTCGTGTCTGCTTTATGTCTTCATCTTCAACCGTGCTGTTATCTTCTGCGGCCAATCTTTTCTCCTCTGCCTCCAGTTTCCGTTGATTCCTCCTGAACCTTTTTCGGTGAAATCTTCCTCTCTGTTCACGAAGTCGGTGCATTTCATACTCAAACTGGCCGACAAGGCGATGCTCGTAGTATCCGAAATCGTTGGACGATATGCTATCGTCACTCCAGTCCGAGCTGTCAGACGTGTCCCACAGCCCTGGGGGTCCGAGGGCCCTGCGATGGTAGTCCCGTGAATGAAGTGACAGAGGGACATTGGGACCATTCAATCTTCCTGCATGAGGTCGCCGCAATCTTTTTGGATGCATAGCTTTGTCTTGGCGATTCCTCTTGGCGGCGTATTTTTGGCCATAAGTTGGCGGGGACTCGTCTGCGCATGAATCCGTATCATTCTTATGGTCCTCGGCATCAAGCCCCCCGATTTGCTGCTCGAGTTCTTGGAGCCGTTGCTTCAGATCCTGGAGCTGGGTGACCAATCCAGAAGCCTCTTGGAACTTGTCTGACTTGCATGCACCGTGGGTATCAATTCCAGATGGCTCATCGCCCTCATTTGGTGTTTCCGCTTTCACAGTGCCGCGGGAATGGGGTCTTGAGTGTGGGATGCCGTCAACGGCAGTGTTGGTATTTGGTACATGATCTCCTGGATCGTCCGGCACGCAGTTGGTGCCGGTGTCGCTGGAGACATCGCAAGGGGTAGTCATTGGTGGGAGACCTGCGGGTGTAAGGTCGATGACAGGCTCAACGCCGTGGGGAGCTTTTGTGTTACTAGATGGGAGATCCGCCTTATCTAAAGGCGTTGAAGATGGGGCAGAGGAGTCTAATATGATGAAATGTGTTCTTTGTTATAGTTGAAGCCTGGGATAACTGAGCCAGAAGATCTTCTAATAGATATGTTAAGTAGTGATGAAGGCAGAAGAAGAGATTGCTTTGAAAGAGGGACGAAGAGATATTATTAAAAGAAACTAATAGTAAAAAGAAGGTATTCTATAAATAGAGTTATAGAAAAGATTATAGTAATTTTAGTAATAAAATCAGGTGCCAAAAGTCTGACAATGCCCTATAGTGCGCGGCGAGATTAGCAAATTAGTACCTCGGATAACTTATAATATTAATATTATAAGAAATATATAAAAATTATAAAAATAATATTTTATTATATATAGAGTATATAAATAATTTTTAAATAATTATATCTCTTATATAGGATTAGATCTCTAGTCTTAAAGTTGGGATTTTAGGTAGTATAGTATAAGACCCCCTATAACTATGGGATCTTATATAGTATTTCCCCTTATAACCTATTTATCTTATTTCTTTATATTTTTATTTCTCTTTATTATTTTTATATTATACTTAATCTATAATTAGAAATTAAGAAAAAAGTCTTATAAAATATTTCAAAGAGTTAAATATATTATATATAGTTACTAGATTTATATATATTTTTATTCTTATTTTTAAATGCTTTTTTAAAAGTATGCGATTTTGCGTTTTTAAGCCCTCACACTATGGGGGCGTTGTTAGACTTTTTGGTGTAACACTTTATATATTATTATTAACTTAAATAATTAATAGGTTATATTATTAGATATTTCAAGTTAAACTACTTAGAATGTCTAATATAATTAAGTCTATAGAAATATTATAAAATAAAATAAAATATATTTAGTCTAAATTATAAAGTATTTAGCTTTTAGATTACTTATCTATATACTGTTTTATTTTAGCATTGCTTATATTTTCAGCTCGTTGCCCTTTTAATCCTACTAATCCCTGGCCTTTCTAAACTCAGCTATCTCTGCATTGTCATCTCGCTGTTAATTGGTGTACTCGTCGACGTGCCTCGCACAATGTACGGGCCTCAAGCCTCACGCAACGTACGGGCCTCAAGCCTCATGCAATGTACGGACCAAGGGAGGGCCTCGGAGCAACTCAACATAAATACAACAGCCGTAACACAACTTACGCCTTCAAACTGCCTGTCCTCTATCCGGAACGCCATGCTGTGAGGTGGACAGCCACGAAGACCAATCCGGCAAACCGGTGATTAGAACCAAGACCTATGCTGCGGTCTGCTCCAGGTGATACAATCAGCTCATCCAGTTCGTCTCCAATCTTATTGATGGGACTGCGGAATCGCAGCCGGTAATCAGACCACGTCATGAGGGTTGGTTACACATAGGAGGTAATAAATGCACTGCCACGACGATCAGCATTATTTCGGGCAAACCGATGTTATGGCGTGGACTGAGAGCCTGTTTTGATTTCTAATTTCTGCTTATGCAATACTAGTTAACCCTTCCCTTTAAGCCCGCCAAAAGCATGTCGACGTGTGCTTCGGTGAGGCTGTCAAGGTGCGAGTCTGATGAGCCGCGGAGGCCAATACGGCGGCTTAGTGTATACAGGGGCGTCTTGACCGGATATGCACCATTAGATCACGCGTTGCGTAATGGACCGCCTTTACCTGTCATCTTTGCATCCCCATATCAATCCTGTTGCAGCTGAGGCTCGGCAGTTGTTTGGATCCTCAGCGTCGCAAAGCAGAGCCTGGTAGTTTGAGGGTTTCTGAGAGGATTATCGTACCTTTGAGCTCGGATTCTAACAAGGTTAGAGGACGTTACTCCCTACTCAGCTCTTATGCTCATCCCTATAGCTGAGATGGAGCCGTCAAGGAGCCTTGTCCCCAAGATCGAGCTCCAGTCCCCGGCGGTCGACTTCATTGACAATCGATTGCCCAAGTACCATCCCGCCTTCGCCAATCGCTCGACACGATACGATTCCAATCTCGGACGATACGTTGCCGCATCAGAAGTGGCTATGACAATTTCCGACGCCCCCGAAGTTACGGCGCCGGCGGCCGACCTGGGCGAGGGCATTCCAGCGGTAGACATGGCTCTTCCTCCTCGACCGTTACCTTCGCCCATCGAGGCTATGAAGTTCTGGGATGCTATCTTCGACGATTCCATGGAAAAGTTCATGGTTGTCGTGAAGGGCATTGATGACCCTGCTGAACCTCAACACACCATCCGAAACCAAGCGAATTGGGATGGGATATACAACAGACTGGAAGTGTCTAGAGATAAGTACAACAGCACCGAGGGAATCTCTGGCCGCACAAAGAAGATTTATCGCAGGATCGCAGGAAACTGCCAGCCACTGATTCAAATGACGAATCTGGCACCACAAAGCGAATACACTACACCTGTTCTTGGGGTCGTTCAGTTGGTTCTTGAAGTGAGTTTTTGCTACACCTGCACTTAGTCCTTATCTTGTGGCCAGCTTACTGACTGTATGCGTCTGAACAAGGCTGTAGAGAGGGCAGGAAAAGTACGAGAAAAGATCCTCGGCGGGTTCGATAAGCTCGACGTGATCTTCTCCGAGGTTGAGCTCTTTTTAGAGACCTTTCCCAGCGACCCAAATATCCGAACGGCATCCGTCGAGTTGATCGCCATAGTTTTCAGAGCCGTCGAGCAGGCCATTTCTTTCTTCAATAAAAGCTTTTGTGAGTTTGCTCTTTGCACTAATATCTGCTCTACCTAGAGTAGGTATCGTTGATATTAGAGCCGTCCTAATCCAGTCGGTCTTTTGCACTTGTCAGGTCGCCGAGCATTTGGGGCGATAGGCAAGAAAGATGACTACCAACGAGACATTGTGGATAGTATTCAAAAGATCGAAGAGGGAAGTCAACATCTCATCCGGCAGGCTGAAAACTCTTTCATCTATTCCGTTAGCCATGCAATGGTTGAAGTTCAACGACGTGAGTAACCCCCCTAGCGTAACAGAATTTCTCGCTTAACAAAGCCCCAATATTGTAGGAGTTCGAGGCTGGTCGGCCAAGTGTGAAGAGGTGTTGCACCGGCTCGAGATAATCCAACAAAAGCAGGAGGCGATAAAGGACTCCATTGATCGGATAGAGCATAACATGTTGTCAGAAACGAGCGTGAAGGAGTTAATCCGTCTGGTGTTGGAAGAGTATGTGCCCAGCCGCCGCGACCAAGATCAGAGGAGCGTCTCTCCTATACCAGATACCACCTCCGCCTGGCAACCACCGCCGAATACACGATATTGTATCAGCCCAGAGGAGCTCTGGAGATTGTTGAGCGTTCCTTCATTGGAGGTCGAAGACTCCGAATTCGTCAATAGCCGAGCGGGTCTGTTACCATCTGACGAGCGGGCCCAGACAGAGCAATTGGTAAAGTGTCGCCAATTCTTGGAATGGGCCGTGTCTCCCACATCTACGAGGCTGTTAGTACACGGGAACTTTGAGGGCCGGCCTTACGTATCGGCCTTGTCATTGTTCTGTGTCACTCTATTCGAGAGTCTCAAGGAAAGCCCGTCGCGGTTTATTCCCCTGATATTCTTCTGCGGCCTACACGTCAACGCTTTGACCGACCCTCACGCAGGAGGCCGAGCACTCATCAAGTGTTTCATCTCGCAGCTGCTCCGCCAGCGGCCATTTGACACGAGCGCGCTGCAGACCGATGATGAGGAGGTCGTGCGTCGCGGCGACATTAGTGGCCTCTGCAACTTGTTCTGGTGGCTGGTGGCTCAGTTGCCTGTCGACCAGACAGTCTTCCTTCTGATTGACGGAGTTGGTTATTACGAGCGAGAGGACTTTGAGGTTGACACGGGACACGTCTTGGATACCCTTCTCACGCCGCGCGTTGACGGAGAAACAGCGATTGTCAAGGTGATGCTAACGCATCCGTCTGGCACAAGGAGGATGAGGGAGCGAGTTGGGTCTGGATGGACGGTCTCTATGGCAGCAATGCCTACGGGAGCGGGGACTGGGAACAAACGGGCCTTAGGAAGAGGCTTCAAAAACCTTGGAACGTAAAGGACCCCACTATCATTTTACTTGGGGGAGTATTCCCATCTTTCGCGGTATCCTTAGTTCTTAAACGAGAGCAGGGTTTGTAGTTGGTGATAGAGCGCTGTCGTCTCTTGAAAGATACATTGAATACGATCTTTGACGATAGACCTTTCGTACGGCAAGACACTAGTCTCATCCTCTTTCTGAAGGTACTCCGTTACGAGATCGTGATCGCCTGGGTTAGATGCGTCGGATGAAAGCTTCTGAGTTATTTCTCGTACGGAGGTTAGAGCAGTTAAATACCCCTTATGTAGACACGTATGAGTCTTCGACTCCTGCGGGCTGCAGGTGGCCGGAAGGCTCAAAAAAGGCCACTGTGTTAGCATTGGGATATAATGCTATGGTGTGTTGGAAATGTGTTCTTTATTATAGTTGAAGTCGGGATAACCGATAGAGAAGATCGATATGCCACCGATGATGAAAATGATAAACGTAAGATTTAAAGCAGTCCAGCAGCCACTTTTCCACGGTATTAGGAAAAATCTGTGTCGTGCAAGGAACTCGATCTGGGCGGTGATGTAGATAGTTCTTGAATGATCATTTTTAGACAGGACGTATCATCAGGCGACTCGGGCTCAGCAGTCGCGCCAACATGCAGACGCGGGGGTGATGAAGCATTTGGAGGATTGTGTGAGCCTGTGGTCATGATAGAAGATGCGTCGCTAAACCCTACCGTGGTTTCAGGTATCGTGTTCTGGGCAAGTTGGCCCGTAGAAACATGGGGGTGTGCGTGAAGACTGAGATGTGACACGTTCTGTTTTCCAACAGGAGCAGCTTTCCTAGCTCTCGATCGACGTTGGGAATAATGGCAAGAGATGGATTTTTTCTTGCAAAACGTACAATCAACGACTCCATTACCATCGCACTTGGTATTGTTTGCGTGACAGCATCACAATCGCGCGGTCTAGTTGGAGGAGGATCCCCGTGATTCTTCAAGTGGCGTCGGAGAATGTCTCTAGAAATAAGGGGGTCAGACCAATACCATGATGATTCCATATGTCATATGCTCACTGGCGCCAATACAACTGGCCATAGATGTGGCACTTGTGCGGTTCTCCATCATGAGTGGATTGACGCCGTCAGAGATGCTCTTTGCGCATGTAACTTTTACCGCAGTCACAAATGAATCGAGTGGTGGCTTCTTCCACGCTATGCGCAACTATGAACGGGCTGGTCGGCTGCCAAAGCGCTAGACTATCATAGCCGCCTTGTAGCAGGCCATGATAGTGGGGATATACATACTTGCATGATCACTCATGGTATTTCGTTGAGATGGTGTTGAATGGTAAAATGGCTAGGGTGTTGTGAAGTCACGGAAGTGGGTAGTTGGCCCAGGCGAATCGGAGATGTCTGGAGTTAACGAAAATTCCGCGGATATGATCAGGTCAACACCAAAAGACCATGGCGTACAAAAACTGTACGTCTGTTCAATTCTGGGCCTCCTCGAATGAACTCACGATTCTTTCCGACGACGGGGTTGTGAGTCAGATAGATACCACCACGTGGCGCTCCAAATCGCACCCCTACTGGTACGGGATTGGATTATGGACTACGTGGTGGCCGTGGTATTCCTCCAACAGCTCAACTAAGCCAAAACCGGTGATGGCATTCGGAACTGTTGAACCGGCGTGTGCAGCGACATCTTTAGCGGGCGGGGGGATCTGGGTTCATCCTTGGCCCAGGGACCGTTATCACGTTGCATCTTCAGACCTTCTAAGTGATATTCACTTGTTGTCCTTTTCACCGAATGGCACTAAGCTCCTGAGTTGCCACGAGGACAGAATCATCAAGATCTGGGATCGTTTTTACGGCGGTGAAGGGCTCTTGACGACCGGTGAAGGGTTCCTAACCAAGGCCAAATCTCCCATTATAGGTCACGCTTTCTCGCCAAATGGAACCATGTTCGCCACTCTGCATCACTCAGGTCGTGTTCGGATCACCCGTCTCTGGCCTCGAGATGAAAAAGTTCCTCTCAACAAGATTCCCGGGGAATCTTGCGCTGGCATTCTCTCCAGACAGCCGTTTCCTCGCACTTGCCTCGGCAAGGGGGAACGTCGAGATTCACAATTTGGAAGAAAACACCGTTCGTTGCTACGGCAGAGAAGGGGAAGACCTTGAAATCGTGGCTTTGGCTTTCCTGGACGAAGACACACTGGCGTTTGCCGACAGAAAAACCAATCAGGTCGGAACCTTGCGCTTCAAGTCAGATGAGCCGTCAACAAGTGTAGTCGCCAAAGCGGTGGTGGAGGAATACCCATTTGAGTACCTGCCATTCGAGAAAAGGGTGTTCGAAGCAGCTAACGGCGAGGATAAGCCACCACGGTTCTTGATGAGAGGATCGCGCTTTGTTGCCATGGACTGGGGTTATTTACTTGGACAAGGGTCGTCCACAAAGACTGAGTTGGGACTTCAAGGGAGAATGTTTGTGAAAAATGACTGGCTGGAGTTAGATGGAAAAGGATTGATTTGGCTGCCTCCAAATTCCAGGCCTGTGTGTGCAGCCATACATCGGGATGTAATCGTGCTGGGCCAGGGAACTGGGTTTGATCTACTTATTAGGTTTGACCTGTCACGTCTTCCGACCTAACGGATGCAGAGCGTGAAGTCGTGCAAGAGCTGTGAAGATTGGAATACGCCTGGATTCTGCATCTTCCTTAGTATATAGTCCACGCCCCCAAGTCGCCTTCTTTGGATTTGAGGCTTTCACCTTTCTCGTCCCCTGAAATAAACCTCTCAGACACTTCGTGAAGATTGAGGTTGCAACCCGTCGTTCAGGGAGGAGGGTCATAGAAGAAGAGAACTATGACTTTAATTTAATAACAAGCTCGTAGTATACCTATAAATATTTCTACCGAAGTATTCAAGTCAGGAATAAGGCTTATTGCTAGCGTATAGAACTGTTATTACCCTAACTATTAAGATAATAGATTTTTAAAGTATAAGTTAAAAATTATTTTTATAAAAATATAATAAGTAAGGTTTTTAAGACTATAATATAATTTAATAAAAAGATTTATTTTTAAAAATTATAAAAAATATAAATTTAATAAAAATTACTTCTTTAATTTTTAAAAATAATAATAAAAAGGACTAGAAATATAAATCCCGATTTATATATGCATATATAAGAACTATCAGTCGTGGTAAAGCTGAGTTGGTTGCAAAATAGAAGCCTAAAGTGGCAGTCTCCGCTTGAGAGGAGATCTAAGAAACACATGAAATAAGCTGGTACATCAGATTTAGCGACAATAGCGAAAATAAGGTCTGACGGGTGCAGGCGTTTGAAATGCAGCCGAGACGACTATCACTGTTTTTGGTTTGGGTTGACCAGACCTGAAACAATATCCGGAACCTTGGCGGCAAGGCGTTGCATTGATGCCAGCATCTTGCACCTATACTCGCCTCCTTAGCCTATAACTGCTGGCCAAGCCTTTACACCGCCCATCTTATATAAAAGGTTGCAATGCCCAACCGCTTGAAGCATTTCAATTATTTAATATCCTCACTCTGGCAGTGAACGTTGAATTCTTGCAATCCTTCTTTATTTCATCTCATCGAATACCAAATTCCTCTTCTTCTTTCTTGGCAAGTCTTTTCCTTCAACATGAAGCCTTCTATCATTTTCATTACCCTTCTGGCCGGAGCTGTTACCGCCGTCCCTATCTTCGTCGATTGCGAGAATCAGGCCGACTTTGATTCCTCTACAGCAACTAGGCTTCATTGTACGAACAACTTATCCACCGCCAACGCTAACGCCAACCCTTCGGACCCCGAAGTTCACGCCTACTAGAGTGTTCTTCTCTCTAAGTGTTGACAATGTAAGTTTAGTCGTTTATAGATTCGCTTAGCAGGTTTTGGTGCTGACTGTAGAGGATATCGAGTCAACCTGTGATCTAGGTGTTCTGCTGGCCGAAAGGGTTATGAGAATAGGAAGAGATCATCCTGCTGGGGAAAGGATGCAAAGCAACAAATGCTAAGCGCTTTCACTCTTGACTTTTCCATTAAGCTATCTCGCTAGGGAAACATGGACGCTCGTTGATAAGAGGGTTAATAGGGAAGGACACATCTGACCGTCGATATACACCATGTCTCAGGGACATATGAGATAGCAGAGGACAGACAAGTAAGGGTTGACTCCCATAAACATTTTCGTTACTTCTAGACCCATACAATTGACTGGAGCTTGGAGTGGTGACCTAGTAACAGTGTCATGACCAGTCGCTTGGCAGCTTCCGATAACTCTGAGTGACTGGTGGCTAGAACGCGCACCACGTAGTAACAAGTAATCTACCAGTTTGTAGGCTGACATTGTGATTGAGACTTTCTAGGCTGTTAGTTCCCCTTAAGATTCAAGCTTTATTGGCATCAGGCGCAGCATGGTAAAGTGTTGAATGGACTTGACCAGAATTGCGGTCATGACTACTGAGATTACCACCTGGTATAATGATGTCATCAGCAGAGACCTTTGAAAGGTTCTTCCCTCATTTTGTCTGGTGACACTCGGGTCCTACGAGTATATTGTTCGTCTTGGCCACGATGTTGTTGACCCAACTTTCTCTAACACGAGCGAAACGTGCGCCTTAAACCCAGCAGCATCCTCCAAGCGATAGAGGTTTGAGACAATAAAGGGACGAGATAGACAAGTTCGTTTCAGATTATTCTTCTAACCTAGTCCTATCTTCTCGACTTCCAAGACCCATGTGTCGTTTCTACACACTCTTGTATGCCCTCCAGCAATAGCAGTGTTCGGAGACATCTGCTGCTACTTTAGGGTAGCCTAGCTCATTTCATAGCTGATGACGTCTCAAAAAGGAAGCATTAGCATTAGCTGCTGGGAAAGACAGAGTATGACGCTTTGAACGAAGTGAAAGATTCTGGAGCACCGATTAGTTGTCAGCCCTGGAAAACACTGGCAATGGTTTAGTGGGAGTCAGCTCACCTAGCTAGCCTGGGCACCAGCCTCGAAGAAGTTAATGACGCCATCGCCATTGAGATCATCAGGGTCACCTGGAGCGGCAGGTGTGCCATTGGGATTGTCCCGATTGAAGGTTCCCTGAAGCTGGGAAATGATGTCGCTGCCGGTTTGGCGCTTCTCCTTTGATCGCTTACTGGCTTGTGCCCCGGCCTCGAAGACGTTAATGACACCGTCGCCATTGAGATCAGCAGGGTCGCCTGGGGCCGCGGGCGTGCCGTTGGGGTTGTTCCGATCGAATTTTTCTTGCAGCTGAGCGATGGTGTCGCTGTTGCCAATACCCAAGAGGTTTCCGAGCTGCGGTAGCGGAATTGCCATGGCCATCCCGGTTAGGAACACGACTGTGGAAGCAGATAATCTCATGGTGGTGGAAGTTGAATGGGGTGTGACGGAATGAGGCAACTTGGAGGGATGAGAAGAAAAAGGACAGGTTGAAGAATAATTGAGAAACAAACAAAGAATATCTAAAATCAAAATAAATATGCTACTGCCAGAGTAGTTGAGAAACCGAATTGAAGTGCAACAAAGAAATGGTTGATCAATGCCTTGTCGCCTGCGCGACCTTTTATCCTACTCTGTCCGCGTGTTGCTTGCATTTCATAAGGGAGATTCAAAACACGGACGTGACGATCGGTTACGGTTTTGCTACCCCCCCTGAAACGCGCTTTATTGCATGAGACGCATCAAACGCTGGACTAGGCCCCATACAATGCCACAGAATGAACCAATGAATTATTTCAAGATCAATTTTTGCTCCGTCTCCATGGTTTAGGGCTCAGGTTTAGGTTCAGGTTCTATGCCTACTCGGTTTCAGTTGCCATGCCCTAGCAGCCAGAAAGCTTGTTGATTTCGAGGGGCATGGGGTCTTTTTCAGGAGGTTCGTCAACGACTCGCCGAAAGACCTCATTCCATGCATCACTGGGCACCTAAAAAGCGCACCCCATGGCAAGCCTTAAGCTTGGACCTAGTATACCAGGCAATCTTGACCTCGAAGATCTTCATTTCGAATACCCCTAGATACCTCTTCTTTCTGTCTTCTGGGAAAACAGCCTGCCTTAAATTTTTGTCGATACCGAGCAAGGCAGCCAAGCGCTATTGCCCATGCCATCATAGCTCAAATGTGTCAACTTCTAACGCTTGGCCAACAAACCAAACGTATGGCTTGAAGATCTCATAGACGCCTTAGGTTGAGGAGTACCAAGTATTTTCATTGCTAGGCGGCTCACATTAAGGAGACCTGGGTCATTTCACATGGCCTCTGTCTATCCCGGATAGCTTTATGGAAACCAATGAGAAAGATGCCGCCATTGTGGCACTCGGTGCACTCAAAGTTACCAAACCATAGTCAGCGCATATATTAATTTTAAACACCATGGCACCGTAACTATTCTTTTATGCTCTCACCCTCTTCATATTTTTAATCATGTCCTTGACGTCATGTCCAATACCTCTGTGCTTCGACAGGAGGTGAAGCACACACTTCACGACAGTGAAAGCATACTTGGCATCTCAGACCTGGGTCCAGTTCCACCCCTTTATCACTCCTGTTTTTTGAGAAGAATGCCCTTTTCCTCTCGTACTCGGTTTTCCAGGGTTTTCTACGAGGGACCAAGTCCCACCAGTCCAAGAGTTCCCATTGCGTATCATCGAGCTGCAACCACACGTAAAGATCTTGACGGCCATCTGACTTGAAATATCTCGATGTATCCAAGTGCGATATGCTCAATTCTTCGTCTGGGGCGCTATTTTGTCGGAAAAGACTCGGTGATAACCGATTCCTAAGCCCCAGTCGTGGCTTTTCCACCGGTACTGGTTGAATATCCTCCGTCTCCATCTCAGACGCCTCTTTTCTTTCTTCATCATTCCTCTTGACGTCAGGTCCAACGATCTGACAGGGCTTTGGCCAGCATGACCATTCTTTCCGATACACGGAAATGGTAGCCTTGAGCTGGGAGCTCACCCAACAAGTACGCGAGAAACCGTCCTCTACCGTGTGAGAGTTTATCAAAGACGCCCAGATCTTGGAGTCATCGCAGCCAAACTTGTAGCAAGTGAGAATTGTGGCCGTTATGATGACGACAACAGTAATGATCTGTGTATGAAGAGCTGCGGATCCGAGACTTAGAATGTGGGCAGCAAATGCTAGCCAGCCAACCCAGCGGGTAAATGCGTAAAGTCGAGGATTTGGAATGTCAGGATTCCGTGTAAAGACACCACCCATCAAGTAGGCCGGCGCTTTGACGGTAACAGCTTTCGAATCATCGAGAATGACGATGGCGTCTGAGGGCTGGTCGAAACCAGGTTTCCTTTTCGCCATGGCGTCGCTGATTCGACTATTGATGCCAGCACAGTTTTGCTGCACCAAGATATACTTGACAATGACTGACACGATCATAGAGAGTACACTAGTTAGGCCGAACCAGTCTCCCGTAAGGATGGTCAAAACCATCATGATGCAGTTGAGGGTCAAGCCAACTGTCAAGGAAGGGACCCAGAACTGTGTGACGCGAGATGGGCGGTGTTGCACCTCCCACGTCACAATGCTGCGTGTCTGCTCAAAGTCCTGAGCCTTCATCCATCGTGAGAACCACCCCGCAAGCTCGGTTGTCACGATTCCTGCGGTGAGGTTGTGCATCTTGAACCCGGGCTGCTTCCCGGTGAAGCGGTCACTGGCAATCACGAAAGCGCCCAGGAGGGGCAAGAATTCGACCCATGAGCTCTGGACCAAGCGGCCTATACTCGCATTGACTTCTTCGGCGCCTAGGAAGGTGACCAAACCGAGGGCATCGAACTCGAGTTTATTGGCTTCGGCCCAAGAGGTGACCCTAGAGAGGGATTCTTTCCAAGGGTACATGGCGACGTGGATCCTCAACTGATGGTGGATAAGCGAGCGGGTGTGCCTTGCATCCGATGGAGGCCTGTCCTAGCCTCCTAGCGGTTCAATCAGCTAGCAAAGGCAAGGCCGTTGCCTGACGTTAAATACCCAAGTGTGTTTTTCAATACGAACGAGACCGACTGCGGCTCATTATGCTGACGGTGGCGACTTGAAAAGTCCCTCCTCGGGCAAGCCTGCAGGAAACCTGGCCAGGGCTGGGTATGCTATGGATTGGTACAGAGGGACATGTTTGAGTGCGAAAATTTCGATTGTAACTCGCCTAGTCCTGGTGCCAAAGCTCAGCTGAAACGCGCTCGCGGAAGCAATTCCTTTTGCGTCTGCAGTGATGTAGTGGGTATATGCAGCGTACATGGCATCTTGCGGTTGGTGGACACTCATGCAGACAGAGGCCGTCCAGCTGAAAGGCGAAGCGACCCTGCTTCTTCAGTACATAGGCGCACCTGCGGTGGACATGCGAATTATCTCTGGCTTTTCTAAAAAGACTGCGGCGATATTGTAAGTAAATTTGATAAAAAGTCAAGAAAACATTGATTGTCAAGGGGGAAGCATTCATAAGGTTTTTATATATTAAGTATTTTAGTATTCCTTGAGACTATACGCAGTACCCATCCCATAACTACCCTTGTTCTGGTGTCAGGCAGACGAATACACAGCCCCTTTGTACCCTCCACAAGGCTTTCACGCTCGGCAATGCCATGCGGGACCGAAGGGGAAATAGCGCGACAGGTGACGGGGATTTAAGGCAGCCGGGTCCCCGGAAATGTGAGATGCCACTGGTGGCTCTCGATATGTTGACATTCGTAAACGATTGGCCAGAGGCTGTTGCGTTCTATGTGGCCTCAACCGACAGCCCTGTCAGCGCAGAGACATTCTTCTCCATCTCCGACACCCAAGTCATCGAGCTCATTGGAGAGGGCTTCCCCGAGGAGCTAGCTCGCCTCGCGAGAGCCTACTCGATCCGCGACCAGGCTTTCACAGTGCCCACTACGCCATCTCCTTCGAGGATACTATACCAAGCAGAATACGACGAGGTGAATCGGACCATAGTCGCCGTGCTCGCCCTCCGTTGGATATACAACAATGACTACGCTAGTTTTGTGAGAGCACAACCAGAGGCCACTCGGCTAACGAGAAGCTCGTTTGACTGGGTTCGGGGCCGTCTCGCCGATGCCCTGTCAGAACCAACGGATCTCCACACGCTCATCACACTAGTGCTTATCAACGACCTTGGCAAGGATGCACAGATGACCATGGACTACATGGGCTGCAGAGGCGAGGACATCTCGGCTCTGAACCACGATACCATCCTACTCCGGGCAGCCGAGGCAGGGATGGTGCCCTGTCTGGGCAAGATATCCCCTCGACAACTCAAACAGATCATGCGTTCGCTTGAGATGGGATCCGAGTTCAACTTTGGACAGTTTGCACAGGCAGAAAACGCTCCAGTATGCATAACAAGGCTGCAGCAAGCCGATACCGACCAGCACGTATTCGACCTGCACTTTGCAGAGCAACTGCTCGACATCTCGGGAGCTGCGGGACACATGGACTGGACATGCGCAAAGAAGTCGATTGAACCCATCCTGGACGCCTACCGCAACGTATACGACGTGGCGCTGCAAGTGGTGGCAGGCCAGCTCAAACCCCAGGCCGCCCAGGATGTCATCCTCGTGCGTCGGGCGCGAATTCTCCAAGCCAAGGGATTTCGGCAGTTGAGCACAGAGAACCCCAACGAGCGGGCATTGATGAGGTTGCTGTGTCTAGGCGGCGTTGTCGACCTAGAGACGGCCGAGTTATATGGCCAAGTCTGGGACGACCTTGTTTCCCATGACAAGACAGGTAGCACAGCGAGTCTCATCCACACCCTCAACCTAAGCGGCTCGGAGGTAGAGCCGGCAGTGCAACCAACCTACATACCCGCTTTGCTCGCCCAAGCGTTGTCAGGTGAGGGGCCAGGTGGTGGGCGACCTAAGACCAGGGTCGAGCGGCGGATGGCATTGGAGAGTGCCCTGCGCTATCTGGACCGCGTAATGACTGTGGAGCCCAGAGGCTGGAAAGGTGGCCTTAGTGGCAGAGCGACAGTGGTGGAGCGGAATGTGCTTGACGTGATCAAGGGTGTGGTGCAGGGCCGGCATTTCCGGGATGACCCCTCAGTCTTGGATGCGGTAGATGTGCCTGATGCTGTCGTAGTGTTGTCAGGGGAAGAAGGGTGCGGGACGGACGGGTCGGCACGAGCGGGGTGACACTGGGAAGTTAAGCTTAAAAAACAAGGTAAGATTAATATGGATAATATATTTTTCGTCTCTATATTACTTTATTTATTGTTGTGTTTACATCATAAACACCTTACTCAACCCTGCACCCTGACTGTGCGCACTTGCCAGCCATGGAGTCCATCAAGGATGCCCGTGACCATATCGGCGAGATCAGTCAGGATAGAAACCCAGGGTCTAACAAGCGAAATGTCGAAGATCTAGAGAACGCCCTCCGTTTGTAAGACCTCCGCCTGCCCGTACGAACAAGATTATGACTAACATAGCATACCTATCTAGGCTCTCTGAGGAACTGTACAGCAGCGACACCCACTTTTTACTCGAACTTCTTCAGAATGCCGACGACAATGAATACAAGGCCTCGAAGCCAAGCTTCTCACTAACTCTCACAGACGACGCCCTTCTCACCCACTCTAATGAGACGGGCTTCACCAGAAGCAATGTCGAAGCTATTTGCAGGATCGGAAAATCCTCCAAGGTCAAGTTGGATGGCAGAAGGTACATTGGCGAGAAGGGCATCGGCTTCAAATCGGTTTTCAAGGTCGCCAGCACCGTGTGGATTTCTTCCCGCGGGTACTCGTTCAAGTTCGACAAGGACCGACCCCTCGGCATGATCAGTCCAATTTGGGAGGAACTCCCCCAAGAGCAACTCTCCAAAAGTTCAAGTGCAGAGGGGGGTACGTTCATGCGTCTTCAACTGTCACATGACTGTGACAGAGAACGACTACGGAAGGAGATGACATCTTTTGACCCCAACATCCTCATTTTCCTGAGGACATTGAAGGAAATCACACTGACCATCGCCGACTCGAATGGATATTCAAAGAGAGTGCTGCGTGGAGCGAGTGAGCCAAACTCCATCAAAATCTTGCTGAACGACGAGGAGATTGTCAACTATGTGACATTCACGTACACTGTTCAAGACATGCCCACTGAGCCGAAGCGCCAGGGCATCACCGAGTCGGATATCCTATTGGCATTCCCAGTACAGGACAACCCAGGCCAACCCGCAGCACACCAAGTCTACGCATTTCTCCCCATCCGTAACTATGGTTTCAATGTAAGAAACTAATGGACCTGAGCTAGCTGCGGCGTGTACTGACAACCCATTCAACAGTTTCTACTACAAGCTGACTTTTTTCTCACACCCAACCGCGAAGATATAACTACCTCGTCTTGGAATAAGACCCTGCACGATGCGATCCCAATGGCCTTTGCTGAGGCAGTAAAGCATCTCAACAGGACAAGTCTTCGCTTTACATGGCCACGATGTATCCCCTCGTACGGAGAACTTCAGGCCCCATTCTGGGACACACCTTTCTGGATCGAACAAGAACTCATGGTCACTTGCGTTTTTAGAATCCGAAGACCCGTCTGGTGGCTTGAAATGGCCATCTTCACTTACTTTTGTTCCCGAGTCGTTCACCTTTGAAGACCCCAAGGATAGGATGAAGAAGGCCATGACTCTCAACGAATCGACTCGATCAAAGTATCTTTCTCAAAAATACTCCCACGACCATGTCCAGCATCTAAAGCGCCTTGGCCTGCTGGAGTTGGACTTTCCAACCTTTGTGGAAGATCTAAAGGCGCACCTTGACAGGCCAAAAACACAACTCGAAACACCAGCCAAAGGTCTGGCATTCTCGACTAGCCGAACTTTTCATCCAGCAGCCCATCGCGCCTCGGTATCCGAAATCGGTCTTTGGGCTCCAGATTATCCCGTTGCGTGGGGGACGATGGATTTCGGTCAACGAAGCCAAGGGCATGCTTTTTTTCCCTTCCCAAGACACAAGGGACCTAGGATTGGAGGACACGCCGATTATGGAGATAGATCCGGATGCTTTGGAATCCGAAGCCCGGACTGAGCTGTTTCGAAGACTAGGAGCCAAGCCGTTCAACAACCAAGAAATATGCAGCGCCATCTGTCAACTACACATCTCCTTATCATCGACAAGCCACCTTTCAATCGCGAGCCTTGTTTCTCAGGTCCTCTTTCTCTTTCGTTATTCATCGGAAGCCCCGAGCACTGCTGCGATGTGGGTCGTAACCGAGACAGAACAACGGGTTCGAGCCTCTCAAGCATACTCATCTCTGTGGAACGTAGGCGATGAGGTTCTTCCTGTTCTGCATCGGAATTATATCGAAAAGGTTGATTTGGAAGACCGAGAAAGATGGGTCCACTGGCTTACGGATTGGCTCGGCATTCGGCGCGTTCCTCCTCTTGTCGACGGCTCCCCCGACATGTTTTCACTGTCCAGGGATATGGGTCTCATACGAGACAACTGGGCCCCACTTGACTTCTCGAGGCTATTACGAGACAACATGGGAGAGTACTCAAAATGGTTGGAGAACGGCGGGGGCAAGTCTGAGGAGTGGGCCGAGTCCAGCTCAAAGCTGAAGGAATGCTTAGCGGAAACCAAGGTTCAATGCCGTGGCAAGCCCGCCAGCGTCCGCTTGGATGAAACTATTCTTCTACCACGTGAGCAGGGAAAATGGGCCAAGCTAGAGAATCATTTCCCAGTCCTCGACGTCCCGGACCCAGGGAACTCATCCTGGTCGTTTCTGCAGCATTTTGGCGTTCGTAACGGGACCAACCCAGAACTATACCTTGAAATCCTGAAGACTGCTCGAGACGATAAACGGTCAGGGGACTGCACATGGGTGTATGAAGCAATCCAGGATATCCCGTCACAAAACACTAGGGTCATCAAGTATGCACTTCTAGAGTACTTGACAGCAGATCAGGCACTAATCAGTTCTTACAGGCAAAGCTTTTCAACAGAGCCTCTCATCTTCATCCCTGCAACTGAATTCAGCAAGTCGCCGTGGGCTACTGCCAAACAATGCGTCTGGTCCGGTCCCGATCTTCTCAAACGGACTCCAGTCTTGGATAGGATCTATGGATCCTGTAAAGCACTCTTCAAGGGGCTCCTGGGGGTAAAGGGGACGACTACGAAGATTCTCATCGCCGAGGCGAAAAAGATTCAGGATGACGACAAAATTGAATATATTGCCGAATTGTTCCAGGCCATTGATACATTTGCCCGACGCGACGAGAACAAACAGCCAAGCCAGAAGCCAGAGCATCTAGCCGAGATGGTGGCATCTCTTCAAGGATGCCGGATCTTTCCCATTGAGTTCGAGCGCTACGAAGACGGGGCCAAAGGACGACATATGCTTCGCTCGTGGACCTCGGAGAAGACTTGGTTCATCGCAGACCGTCCTCACCTCCGCAAATCCTTAGCGGATGCAGTTCTACTGATTGCTTTTGATATAGGTCAGCTCGAGCGCATGAAATGGATCCAACATCTGCCAGGCATCGAGGAGCGGTTGTTATCCAAGGTGGCCTTTTGCCGACCAAAGCTTGGACTGAAATCAGTACCAGACGATCCTTACACGAATCTACTCCGTACTAGGGCTAAGTTCATTTCATGGTATTCAATAAATCTTTTCTGCAAGGACTAATAGTTGAGCTGATACTTCATGCTCCCGTTATCAGGCTGATACCGCGTTCTTGGTCTGAGAGAGATGCGATAGTGAACCGGCTGAAGTCTGCGGTAGTCTTTGGTGCTGATAGACTGGAGGTGACGTGGGTTGTGAGGGATGGCTCTAAGGAACGCTGCAGCATGCCTGTCCCTAGCAGGGCTCTGGTGGTTCGGGGTGACGATGGCCTTCATATCTACATGAATGCTCAAGACATCAAGTCAAATTCCGTACCCCCAGAGGTTGCAGAGTCGCTGTCAGCGTGCTGTAACATACGGGAAGAATCCATCACTACATTATTGGTCTTGACCTGCAAGGAAGAGAAGATCGAGGACGAGCTGGAGTGGCGAGGAGTATATAAGCCAGTCGAGGATGATCCCTATCCCGACTTTGGTGAGAATCATACCTCCCATGACATACGTTGGCTTAGTAACTAACTTGCTGCGATAGACGAGGACGAAGATGGTGAGGATGAACAATACAACAAAGAAGGATCCGCAGGGAATACCTCAGCTATTGAGAAACCCAAGGTCCAGCAGGAGGAGGGGCCGGATCCTCCCAATGCGCAACCTAGGTTCTTTACTGCGGAGAGACCAATCAAGGAGGTCAAGGTCGACGAGTTATCTCTTTCACCAACAGACCCAAGGTCAAATCCGGAGGCAGAAGCCGTTGGTGATATCCCGTTCCGGGCACGACGCCACAAAAACAACAACAATTACGGCTCTGAACTAAATGACATCTTTGAAGGCCCGTCCCAGCCTCGTGAAGAAACGAGTGCGTCTCCTCCCACTCGCACGGTGCCTCCTGAGCAAGGAAAAGAACCGTTGCTATCGATGATGCAACATCTGTCTTCTCTCGATACGAGCACATGTTCGACGCCCTCGCTTGCCCAGAAAAACGATGGAGCTCGCTCTTGGCGAACGCTGCCTAACTCGACCCCTGCGGACGAAATCCCACCACCTCCGCCCAAACCGAGCGTTCGGCCACCAGCCAAGACACTCAGCGAAGTTGTAGAATCCTTTTCCCACCCAGCCAATTCTGTCAAAATTGATGACCTCGCACAACTACCTTATGTTCATGGAATGGACAACAAGTTCAGCCTCACAGGTCGGGCTAACATGATCTTTGTTCCTGACCCCCAGGATCTGCCCCAGCTCAGCTCGACAGCAAGATCGAACCCAAATGGCTTTACGGTTCTTCCAGCTTGTATGCAGCTCGCCAAAGATGGAGATTCAACAATCTTTATAGCCCGGAACAAGACAGGGACCGACAATCATGAGCTAGCTTTTCTCGGACAAGTACTTGTACGACTTTACTAGCGAGATAGTGATCATCTTTTTTGGGGGGCTAATAGTGGTTGGTTTAGGTTTCAAACAGACTCAAAGAGCTCCTTGGAGACCTCTACACCGAAGAGAAACACTGGACGAGCCCCATGCGTTACCATCTGACACAGGGGCCTGTCCACTCAGGCGAACCAAAACGGGCCACATTTACTATCTCCGGCGCTGATGGAGCTGATCTCACAGAGTTTCTAGTCCGGAACTCGTACAAGAGAGCCAAGGAGTGGAGGTATGATTGTCCAAACTATCACATTGAGGTTCACGCCACGGCTAGCAGCCAAGGATCCCAATTGGTTATGAAGACTTCAGTGATGGAAATGGTTCGTATCTTCCCTACCACGTTGTCTGCTCACTGACTCAGTACCACATATAGGCTCGCCAGTACCGGATACGACATACATCTGCACCGCAAGATGATGTTTTCATCCTGATTTGCATTTTCAACTCCCAGAAGGAGCCCGAACTGCGACTCTATGTTGACCCGTGGGCACTCTACTCGACCGGGAAGCTGAGACTGACTGCCAAGGCTGACTATTCGAATTTCTATCACGTCCTCATCGACCGCGAAAGTGGTATCAAAGATCCAGAATGGACTGCCGTGGCGAGATGCGAGCAAGGATATGCTCAACTGCTTCGTCATCTTGCCTGGGGAGCCGGTCCCGCCCGTTACCCGTCACCAGCGGCTAAGTCGTATGTTTGGGAACCATTGAGGCACCCAAAAAACACAAGACTGCTCTGTCTTGAGCCGGGCGATGGCATTGATGAACTCCGGGGCGAGCTCAAGGAGATTTCTCTGGACCCCCCCATGGGTTTCGAGTATTTCGCCATCTCGTACGCCTGGGGTAGCAGCCTCAAGCAATTCTCCTTGTGGACCCCCCAGGGACGTATACCGCTAACTGCCTCTCTATATCTCGGATTGAAGCGCCTGCGACGGAAGCAGGGCAAGATCTGGTTATGGGCGGATGCGATATGCATCAACCAAGACGACAGAGAAGGCAATGACGAGAAGGCGCGCCAGATTGTCCTGATGACCAACATCTTCCAGTCAGCTGCAAGAGTCTACATCTGGCTGGGGGAAGACGAAGACGAGAGCCACGTGGCAATTCAGTTCTTAGAGGAGGTTGCACCGAAAGCTTCCGCAGAGGTGGATGGCCAAGCCCCGAAGCACAGTCCCAACTTCCCGAAGGTGGAGGACCCAAAATGGAGCATACTAGCCAAGCTTCTCGAGCGCAAGTGGTTCAGACGAGTATGGGTCGCCCAGGAGCTCGTTCTTGCTCGGGAAGCTATTGTCGTTTGCGGTGCCCGCCAGATGACCTGGGACACGTTCCATGCCGCAGTAAAGGAATGCTTTTCAGTCGTTGAAGACGAGGGGTATAGCTTTCTTCTATCCCGGCAGACCAAGGTCGCTGCCGTTCTGCACCTGGGAGCATTCCGCCGTGACTACTATAGCGACCGTGCTGAGCGTGGCGATTTGCTCACGCTTCTCGAACACTTCCATATGGCAGAGGCTACTCGCCAGCGTGACAAGCTGTTTGCTCTGCTAAGTCTGGCCAAGGATGGCAAAGAATACACCCCGAACTACAAGAAACCCCTAAAGGACGTTATCACCAACTTTGCGGGTGTGCTCGTCAAGAACGGTCGAGCAATGGACTTGTTGTACCGAGCAAGGGGCTATTCAAAACAATTCCTCTCGTTCCCCTCCTGGATCCCCAATTGGATATCCAGTCCGTACCCAGACACCATCTCCAGGTGGCCTAACAGAACACACGGCAAGGACTTTGCGGGTGCCACTTCTGTGCCCTCAGGCACAAAGGTCATTGGATCAAGCCTCTACATCGATGGTTACAAGCTGGATTCGATCGAGGTGCTCGGGAAGTGCCGTTCAAGCATCAACGAGATCAGATCCTACCTCAATGAGATCTTCAGCAAGGTTGACGAGGTGTACTCGGACTTGACAAATGATGAAAGGGAAGAAATCAAATGTCAGCTCCCTATTGGCAACGCCAGAAAGCCATCCAGGGGGGGTAATTGGTACAAGGGAGATCGTCTTGCATCATTCTCGGCCCTAATGGACTACCTCAAGCTTCACAGGGAGGTTGACAAGACCGAATCCCACAAGCTCCTGAGTCTGCGGAGACCAGACATTCCTACCGTTTCTGACGTACATGTTCGTCAACTGCAACCTTACATGTTTACAGTTTTAGATTTCGCGGAACTCTTTTCGTCGGCCGTCGTTGCTGTCACAAAAGCACAGCAGTTTGTGGGAATCGTTCCTGCCACCGCCCAAGAGGGAGATTTACTCGTCATGTTTAGTGGGAGCAAGGTCCCTTTTTTAATCCGCAAGGCTCCGCCTTCTGGGTTTTACTGCATTGGTGAATGTTATTTTCATGGGATGATGTACGGGGAGCATTACGCAGGCTCACGATGGAAAAACTTCCAGCTATGCTAAGCGCTATGGTATTAGAGCTGGCTAAATAGTCTTCTTTACGTTAGTTGGTAGGGCATTTTGGGTCACGGATAGCAGTAATATAAGTATAGCTACTTTACGGTATTGGATTTTAATACTGTTATTTATTGCTAGCTGTGTTTTTTGCTGGTGTGGCTGATAGCTTTTTGACATTATTACAGCCTATAATTAAAAGGAGGGCCTTATGAGTACTCATTCACCCTGACGCC
Organism: Fusarium oligoseptatum; assembly: GCA_003946995.1. NCBI lineage: Eukaryota > Fungi > Ascomycota > Sordariomycetes > Hypocreales > Nectriaceae > Fusarium > Fusarium oligoseptatum. The sequence continues at coordinate 81,838 of NKCK01000030.1, forward strand.
ATGCTGGCAACAAACCTCAGTCATTTGCAGCCAATGTTAGGCTATAGGCAGAGTGCTTTCAGATATGGCTACTAGAGAAGCCTCTTCTTTAATGAATCCTACTGCGAGACTTGTTTATCCCGGGGGAGGCTTCGAGGTGAAAAGTGCCGGCGGACATTTTTACCCTGTTGGGCGGTTGTAGCCCCACCAGGCTGACCTTTAACGGGATGAAATCTCGGCCATGAGTCATGCGGGGTGATACTCACCTGATTCAAGGTGCTTGTCTTCTGGCACGGGCCTTACTGTTGGTTCTGTAATACTAGGCAGCGGTGGATAGGTTATCTTATGGGACGAGTGCTTACGAAAGTCCCAATCAGGAACTCGGATGAATACAAAAATATGATAGAAGCGTGGGTCTAGAATCTCAGGAAACCCTGAAATTCTACCGTAATCTCCTTCTCAGCCTCAGGTTTTATTTATATTCTCTTTCTATAAAACCCTTTCAACTCGCCCTTCTGTTCAACCTTGTTCAACACCAAGCTTCTCCACATCCATTATCTCTGGGACCATCAGTCACAAACCCGAACTCATCTAGACTTACACACGCATTCCCCCATCAACATGGTCCAATCGCAAGTTTTCTCTCAGACTCTCCGCTCCATCACCCGCACCAAGTTCGACCAGTTGGCCAGGCAAAAGCGCGCCTACGAGTCTGCAAAGACCGCCCTTCTGCGTGATGTGAACGATGAGCCCAGCCCTAAGAGGGCCAAGATTCTAGTTGACGGGGCTACAAAGCTATCTGATACTTCTTCATTGTCGCAGCAACCCACAGTCGAGATTCTCCAGCGATTCCTTCTCCAGGCAGAGAACGACCCCTCCGTTTCCCAGGAAGCTATAGAATCATATGAGCATGACTTGCGTAACGAGCTAGACGCCTGCTCCGAAAAGCACCGCTTCGCTGAGCTGTACGCTAAGCTGATCGAAGAGTGGATCTCGACTAGTGAATCTGACTCTAGCCAACTCCATGTTCCACGCGCTGAGAGCCAGGAGCAGCGCGCGCTTTGGGAGCAGTACGTCTTTAGTGCCAAGGAGGTAGATGGGGATGCTATCAAGACCTACCTCGGTACCCTCTTCCAATCTGAAGGGTCTAGCCACGTCAAAAAGGCCTACACTGATCTCGTGGAATCATTCAAGTCTTTCCAAGAAACCTGGGATGAAGAAGATACTCAATTTGACGAGGATTCCCTGCAGCATTGTATCCAGGGACTCCTAAGGTCCGATCTTTTTGAACGACCAGAAGCGCATGACCCTGAACGACTTCCTTGGCAACAAAGTGGTTCTTCGTGAGATTGCAGATGTCCTCAACATGCGCATGAGGACCCGAGTTTCGTGGGAATGGGATGGTGATTGCACTGTGGAACCTCGTCGGAATCTCAACGGCCGCTACCGCTTCTACCCGGATGAGGATCTCCTGCAATCTCTGTTCCTCTACTATATCGGCAGGAAATGGTGTGTTATGCTGCGCCAGGCAGCTGAAACCTTTTGCAAGCAGCGCCAGGTGATGAAGCCTGCGTTTCCTGCTCTAAGCAAGGAGGAAGCGCGCCGTCGACAGCACTTCCTCAGATCGGCAGAGGGAAGGACGACCAGCGACTCTCTCTCGAACCTGCTTGATGAGCATTTCAATAACGAGATCTTTCTAGATCAACTACCCGTCAAAATGGACGAGCAGCGAGGCGGTTACAACGATAACAAGGAGAGCGTAGAGGATAACCGCAAGTCTCCCATTGCAGTGGTTCAGAAACTACTTCATACGCTACAAACCCACATCATCGTCCAGAACAAACTCGGCCGTGAGACTACCGTCATACGCTCCGACTTCAAGTGGTTTGGTCCGAGTCTCCCTCACACGTCCATTTTTGCTGTTCTTGAATTCCTCGGCGTGCAGCCCGACTGGATCGACTTCTTTCGCAAGGTTCTTGAGTGCCCACTTCGCTTGGAAGACGACTCACCCGACACTCCTGCTCGAACACGGAAGAGGGGTATCCCTCTTAGTACCCCCATAGCTGATTTCTTTTCCGAGTCAGTCCTCTTCTGTCTCGACTTTGATATAAACCAGAGGGCCAATGGCGCTCGTCTCTACCGCCTTCACGACGACATGTGGTTCTGGAACTCGGCCGAGACATGTGCCGCTGCCTGGCGAGTCATAAACGAGTTTACTGATCTGTTTAGTCTTGAGTTGAACGAGGAGAAGACGGGTAGCACCACCATACGGCCAGGGAGCAGCGATGGCCAAATTGAGGAGGTCCAAGGTCTTCCCTTCGGTGATGTCACATGGGGATTCCTGAAGCTTGACACAACTGCCGGCAGGTTCATCATCGACCAAACCAAGGTCGACGCGCACATTGACGAACTCCGACTTCAACTAGACGCGTGCAAGAGCGCTCTAGACTGGATTCGTGCATGGAATACCTACGGCTGCCGCTTCTTCACAACCAACTTCGGGTCTCTAGCCAAGTGCTATTCTCGCGCCCACGTTGACGCCATCCTCAGCACATTCCGCCATATCCAGAAAGGACTCTTCCCCGAGCTCCGTGGCGGCGTTGGCGCCCGATTGAAGGAGATGCTCGCAGAGCGGTTTGGTATCACCGACGTACCTGATGCCTTCCTGTACGCGCCCGTCGCGCTGGGCGGCCTAGGTCTCAAGAACCCGTTCCTGATGCCGTATATACATCGCGATAACATGCCTAAGGATGCAGGCACGATTATGGACAAGTTCCTTGAGGAGGAGAAGCTGGAGTATGACGCGGCAAAGAAGGCGTTTGAGTCTCCAGACGAGCAGTTCGGGGACTTGAATGACAACCCGGAGTTTATGGACTTGGAAGACAGAAATACGTTTTTCAGCTTCGAGGAGTACACCCAGCACAGGGAGAGGACCTCGGCAGGACTGAGAACCGCGTTCCAAGCCATCAGCGAGGAGCCCCAGCCGACAACGCTCGAGACGCCTAATATCCTCTCAGGGCTGCTTTATGAGCTTCCAGAGGATTGGTACCACATGAAGCCGTACGAGCAGTGGATTTGTTCGCAGCACTCGAAAGAGATGGTTGCGCGGTTTGGAGGCTTGGTTATTCTTGAGAAGGGGTTACTGCCGACAGGGGTGATGGAGATGTTGCAGCAGAGTCGATTTCAGTGGCAGGGCTGAGTCGAGGGAAGGGTGATCTCAGCAGGGTCTGTGGATGACGGCCAAAAGAGACGTCATGGGGCACAAATCTGAAGAATGTAGCCGAAACTACTACCATAAGACCTCGTAAATATATTTTAGCATGTAAATATATCCAAATGTACTACTGGAATCTAGACCTTGGGCACCTTATTCCTCGGCCTACTTTATTTGTTCAATAGCCCAGACTGGGCTAGCATTGGGATATGATGGTGTATTGGGAATGTGTGTTCTTTGTTATAGTTGAAGCCCTGAGCTAGAAATCGCTATGACGGCCTCCGCTTCGAACACTTCACCGACAAGGTCGAGGAGCCGCAGGCTTAGATGGAGGTGCGACTTGCGCAGCAGTTAGCTCTAACCGACCTTCCTGTCATATCTCACGCAACACAAAGACATATAAGCACTGCGGCCAAGGCGGATAAAACCGGCAAGATGTGACGTTTTCTCAGCCAAAGCTGCCGGAAATGCGTCAAGTCATTGCTGCCTGATACAACAAGAGTAAAACAGTCATGCAATTTTCAGCCCGAACTGCACGTTGCTTTGGTCGAGGAATAGTGGCTTACTAGGGTGGTACGGGGGGGCGCCTGATGCTACGTTTGAGGGGGGGTCATGATTTATATTACACAATACGTAATTAGGTCGGGAGGTTAGACTTAGCCTGGCAGCTCTTAGTGCCATCCAATCTTCTAGCTCAGGTATCCCATCAAGGGCCGGGTTTCAACTATAACAAAGAACACACTTCTTGGTATCATAACATCATTATTATATATCAATGTCTGGCGGAGAAATGAGGCCAGACATTAAGTGGGGCATTGTCTCCAGCTGAACCGCAGTTGGTTCAGTTGTTGATGCACAAGAACACCAGACATAAACCGCCGAGGAAGACCACCAGGCGAGTAAGCAAGCCTCGTCACATCACCGCGCACCCACAGCCAATGATTTCAACCTGTCAACTGCGGGGGGACGGATTGGGAGTAGCTGAAGTGCATCCCGAAGCAGCAAAGACTTTCTGTTCCTAACGAGCTGTCACTCGGCTTTAGTTGCGTTGCGGCTGTGTTGTTTCTGTTGGGTTGCTCAGCCCCTTTGAGCCCTTGACCAAGTCACTCAGCTGAAGCCGCCGAGGGCTATCCCGCTTCTGCCAGGGTTACTAACACTTATCTTGATACCAACTGTCCACCACGAAACGTGGACCAGCCATCTCGAGTCCCGAGTCTGCGAGTGCCGCGGAAAAGTTGGGCTGGTTGTCTCAGCACGTAATCCATCTTCGATTTTGAACAAATACACTTGAAATTGGCCACTGAAGTTGTGGGTGTGGGGGAATTGGCCTTTCAGCATCGAAAGCACAAAAAGTCACCTAAGGAGCACACAGCCTGCTGCGCCAAGACTCACACCGACAGCCTGAGCGCTTAACATTGGCCACAAAGCATCTGTACAGACGTCCCCTTTCCCTGGCAGCGGCCGCCGGGAAACGAGTCGTCATTTGTCTTTCGTTGGACGACGGCCTAAAACAAATATAACTAGCTCGATTCCTTCGCAACAGTCTTGAGAGCCCCGGCCGGCTAGCACCGCATTGCACACAGGATTATTTCATAGCCTGCACTCCCATCGTCGTACAATATTCGTTGCAAATGGATAGGATTTTCGGCAACGGCTCAGCAAGCCACCGCAACGCGACTTGGGAACCCGAGCCCACTCAGCGTGGCACGTTTAGCATCTTGTCGATCTGTCTCATTACCCTCTCATTATGCGTGTGGACGGCCGTCCATCTGAACATTCCCTCCAGAGAGGAACGATCGCAGAACGAGCCGCCGGGCGCCTCGAGTGAGAAGTGGTCGCGGAAAAGGTTCCGCTGGGCAGCGCAGACGTTTCGCAAGGCTGGCTGGATGATTTTAGGAATTCTCGCCCCCGAACTGGTACGTACAATCGGTGGAGCGATTTTCTCGATACGTCTCGCTGACCATCATATCCATAGGTCCTTTTCACCGCTCTTCAGCAATTCTGGGATGCTACTGCTCTCAGAAACCTTCCGCTTGAACCTCGTACTGACACAGATCCTGAGGTGAGTCCATTGCCCGAGTCATTGTTCATAGGTAACGCTATTTCTGATCACTTTACATTCAGAGCTCGCCCGACGGAGGCAATCATGCGGACAGGAAACCTAAGTGCACTCTTGTCCACGGCTATCTCGCCGCTATGGGAGGATTTGAATTCGTGACAGGAGACGATTACGATATCTTCCCCAGAAGGACTTCTGGTGAAAAGCGAACTGCCCTCACGATAACTCCAATCGGACTACGCTACCTGGCCAATCATACGCAGGTCAAAATCCCAAAACTTCGCCGGAGCGAGATAGAAGATAAGAGCAAAGGAAGCGCGTTGGCCAAAAACGCTAGTCTGCCTTCAAGGTATTTATATCAAATGTTCCCAAAACTTGGTGTAAACTCTCTAACAACGTCTGACAAAAAGCCTTTTGGTTCTGTACCCAATGCATCACACGCTTCGCTCAACATCTGACAATAAGCTTGCTGGAGCTCAACACATTTGGACACGCCCTATGCGCTCTACTGATGTATTGTCTTTGGTGGTACAAACCGCTGGACATTGGGGAACCAGTCCAAATCCCGGTCGACGAGGAGGCTGCGGATTGCCTCGCCGCCATGTGCGCGGCTAGCAAGCTCGACTTCCGTTATTCGGAGTTCGACTGTATTGAGGGGGGGCCGCATTCCGCACTAAACAGGCCGGTTTCCGGAATGTTGGGTGCCGGTATACGGCGTCATCCCGCACTAGGAGACCGTTCCGGACGAGGGCGGCATTCCGCACTAGGGCAGCTCTATTTCGGATTTGCTGTTGAAACTGACAACTCGAACCAGGCTTGGATTCGAGGACGTGGTAAGAAACTCAAGAGAGACGGTATCAGCGGGATCCTTCGCTTTTTGTGGCTTAAACAAGTAAGCAATCACCATTTTCACGCCTTCGCTACCGCAAGTCTAATATTGCTATTATTAGAGCAAAGCGGATGAATGACCTAACCCTGGTTGTCGCTATAGATGCGGATAATGAGCTTCAAATTCACATTTGGGAAGATGACACAAAGATACAAACTCAAACCCAACCGGCCGGCTCCGGCAAGCAAAGGATACATTTTCAACCCGACCCAACCGTCCCGGCTACGGAAAGTCCTCCCCCGTTCATTGAACTTGCCGATCGTGATATTCGCCGGTGGAAACTCGCACTTCGGGAACTTTGCAAATTACGGGAACACAGAGATTCCTTTTCGGACTTCCGTAAAAGCCGGAATTACCTTGCGGACCGTATGCAAAATCTTCCGAGATTCGATGGTGTCCGCCGGTCTTGGCCACTGTACTTGGTCCTGAGCACTATCGGTTTCATATATGGAGGACTGCACTGCCTCGCCTGGAACGCACCGTTTGCCACCAACCTAGAAAGGCTCCTGTGGCGGTTGTCTAGCGTAACAGTATCCGCGATCGGTGTCTTGATACTGCTCTTGTATACCTGGGAACTGGCCCCGCCGATATGGAGAAACTTGGGCGACTCAATCAACACAGTGGGAAACTTGATTTATGATAACACGTGGCGAAAGATTCAAAACCTTCTTCATCATCCGTGGGATGGCTGGATTAAGAATATAGGAATATTTTCACTCACGCCGGTTCTCTTACTCTTCAGGGCGCTATACGATGTTTCCATCGTCGGGTTTATACTTCTTTACTGTCTGGCTAGGGTCTACTTGGTCGTGGAGTGTTTTATCAACCTCGCCCACCTGCCGGATTCGGCGTATCTACTGCCAAAGTGGTCGCAGTATGTGCCGCATATCGCCTAAGGATTGAAGAGGAGGTAGATAGTATATGTGAGGACTTTGTAGTATAGGAATTTCTTTGAAGGTCGGGATTGGAGACGTGTAGTTACGTGGTGTAAAGCAAGTCCACGTCTAAGTGCGAAATGCGTTTTGGGAATATCTAATCCGGACGCATTGATGATAGGATAATTATTTGACAGCCTTGATTTTCCAACTCGCCAGTCTGATGCTATGGCCCTTGACATTTAGGTCGTAAGTGTTCTAACACCGAGAAGGTGATACGGTATTGATTGCCTACCCATGTTCTCTGTCAGCCACTGGCCACGAGCAACATCTTGCCCTGGCAACGACAAGAGGAGAGAATGGGTCAGCTCTAGCTAGAATAATGACCCATTAGACGCCTGCAGAAGAGAGGAACCTCTGATGATTCTTCAACCTAGAATCCAGGCGGAAATAAAACAGGTTGTAAGAGTCACGTTGACTATAATCACGAGACACCCAAGGGTGAAAGCAGTCCAGATTCCCACAATCAAGAGGACCTCCGTTCTTTAAGTTGTAAAGGACCGCTAAGAAGCAAACTCTCTACTCAGCACAAGACTACGTATGCCACAATCGACAATCTTGGTCATCGGTTATCCCGACTTCAACTATAATAAAGAACACATCTGGGTGTCCAACTGATCTGCCTCAGCCCAGCTTCATCGCCCGCTCGTAAGGAGATGGTCAAATAAGGCTGGGACTTTTTACTCACTCTGGCACATTATCTGTTTACTCTTGGTGTAATTTGTGAATGTTCATTCGAGCTGCCAGTATCTCCTCAAACAATGTCTATGTTAGAGGGAGACAGACAGACTGATATCACGAGAGATGCGAAATTGGCACGCACGAATTATCGTTTCTAGTTCACTTGAGCTCCGAAGTTGGAAATGATGCTGTCGTTGGGTCAGAGATGGAGCTTTGCACCATGGTCGATCGGTAGGTAGGTATTGAGGAAGGAGCCAACCACCATCACTATCCATCCATACCATCATGGGCGAACGAGAAATCTTTCGTCCTTCAACCATCATCGCAATACCGATAAACTTCGAAGCATACATCGCACACATTTTGAACACTCAAACCATCAAAATCAACCGATTTTTATACCCCAGAATCACTGATACCATCAAAAATTCAACATGTCGACTACACCAGCTACCACTCCTCGCCCCGCCGCCACCTCTACGCACAAGCGCAAGCGTAACATCACCGCCCATAGCATCCTGGAAGAAATGGAGGCTCGAGGGTATACGCCAGTTAGCCCTGAGACCGACGCTCTTTGGAACAAGTGCAAGTCTAAGGCCAGGCGTGTACTGAACCATCCCGAGGCCGATGTCGACGATCTTAAGGATCATTGGAAGACAGTTTCCAAGCTCGTCTGCGCCAAGACCGATGCCAAAGAGGCTGCCGAGAAGCACAAAGCGATCGAAAAGAAACTCAAGGGCAAACTCCAGGAATCGAAGGACCAGTTACACAATTTCGAGAACCTCATGCAGATCGGCGACTGGGCCGCTGGGCTCCAAAACATAGTCAAGGGCGCCGAGTCAGAAGTCGTGCACGAGTTCGTGGAGGACTTGAAGAGAAAGTTCAAAGCAAGCGGGCTTTCGACGGACGACGCGGAGACCGAAGCACAGAAATACAGAAGCTTCACGGTGGTCCATGGGTTCCAAGCCACTGAAATTCTAGCTCGAGTCCAACCGGAACTTGACCAGATACGACAATGGCGAGCGGATGGCGAGAGGAGAGGCCACGAGCCTTCAACGCCATGTCTGGATAGAATAGGCGCCATCTGTCTGCACGTTGGAATCGATCGGGCCTTATACCTATTCTTACTTCGGATATACGACGAGCGCAATAGGACAGCTCACCATCCGCCACCATTCGATGAATATATCGATAGCGACGGAAAGATGGATTGGTACGAGGTCCGGAAGGCATGCAAGACACATAGACGACGGGCCAGGAGACACTTCAAGAAGGGCAAAAATCAGCGAAGCCCAACTTGATCTGTTTCTTGAAACTATCGATACCTGGCTACGGGTCCAAGTCAGTTATCCTAGGCGTGGCAAGCCTATTCCGACTGCCCAAGGCAAGAAGGCCGTCACGAAAGCTCGCAAAGGCGCCAGGCCTGCCGTCATGGTGCCTGATAGCCCTTGGACGAAGGGCAAGTGGGACGACATCGAATAGGCATCTACACTTCGGACGTTCTGCGGTTGGCACTGGGGCTTTTTGGGTGATGATGGATAAGCACCTATGCTACATCAGTCTGGCGCGTACCTGAGCCTCCTGCGCGGAGTTGAGGTCTGAAGATCCGGTTGGAATCGGCCTGAATTTCACCCTGGGTGTTGCAAGATGCCAGGCAGGCACTGCTGGTTATCAATCAGTCTGGCGCGTACCTCAGCCCTCCGTGGGGAGGTGGGGTCTGAAGATCCGAATGGAATCGGCCAGAAGCACATCCTTGATGCCAGATGTTCGTCATCTGTCTGACAGATTGCAAGCCATTAGCACTGCTTTCGGTCGGATTGGGCTTTGCCCAAGCATCATATTCGTCTAAATGGTTCATCAGGGGGGTTTTTCATCCGGGGGCTTTTCATCAGGGGGTAGTTCATCAGGGGGTAGTTCGTCAGGGGGTTCCTCGGGGGGGCTCTTCGGGGGGGCTTCTCTGGGGGCTGGCTCTCTTTCTCTAGAAAGATGAGCTGGCGGGCGGCAAAGTCAGACTCTGTAACCTCTACGTGGTGCCGCCTGGGAACCTGGTCATCCATGTGGCCAGAGCCAGTACAGAGATGCAGATCACACCATGTGCCGATTAACCCCCATCTCACAGGTATGATCAAGCTAAAACACTAGCAGCCATTCAAGGGCGAGACACTGACTGTTTTATACACCTACTTTCAAACGCCCCGAGTGTCTTTCTAGGATGAGTTCCCTGGTTTGGCTCTTATGCTAACGCCCTCTATACCACCCGCCTGAGAATCATGAAGCGAGCTGTCTGAGTCTGGATTGGGAACGAAGCTGAGATAACCATATGATGGGCCATAAGACTGGAGACAGGAACCTTGAGTCAGCCAACCATGTTCAATCTGAGGTCAAAGTCACAGAAAGAATACAAACCCCACCCACTGAGAGGTATTTCTTGACCTGGACTACACTTCGTGGTGGTTCCGTAACCCCTGAGAAGTGGCGCACCGGGGCCTGGTCTTGTTAGAATTGATTCTAGCTTTGCCATGGTTTCTGTTTGCTATTTCGTTGTCAGTTCAAGGTTCAGAAGTTATAGGCGAGAAGTAGAGTCAGATGGAAGTTTCTGGCAGCGTCTATTGTCATGAACTGGGAAATGTGTTCTTTGTTATAGTTGAAGCCTGGCCCTTGATGGGATATCTGAGCCAGAAGATTGTTGGATACTCTGTATGCCAGAGCCTTGTAATGAAAGAATGGACGAAACATGACAGCCGTACCACAGAATTGTTCAGTCTTAACATCTTCAACATTACTATTGATGTCGACTGTATCGGCATATCTCTTAACACAAGCCCTTTTCATCCTGAATCCATACTCCCCGCCCTGTCCTTCATCTTCAGCATGCTAGGCTGCCCATCAGTTAGCCCATGGCCCAAAACACCAAAATCATTCTTTATAGATTGCCTTTATGACCACCATGGTCCAAACTCAAAGACTGTCCCACCCAAGAAGTCCTATTGGGCATGGGGGATAGTTGAAACTCTCATAGCATTGCCAGTGGTTGATGGCAGCCATATCGACGGCTCGTACAAATTCCATTGAATCAGAATTGCCGGAATCACCCTCTTCCACTTCCACTTTTTTGACATACTCCCATTGATCCTGGTGGTGAAGTTGAACCTCGACGAGTCGCTGGCCACGAGCGGAAAAAGATACAGGCTCATCTCTTTCCGATGCCGATATATCGCACTTCCGCCTCAGGTTATGGTCGACAAGCCAGATGTTATATGAGGTCGTGGTATCGATCGCCATCCGGATAAATGCGTAGACAAGGTCGAGATCTTCATGGTGGGGGTACACCTTTCCGACCTGGAGCCCCCATTCCGACTTGTATTCTATCGCGATGTTTAACCTCCCTTGGTATCCGCGGACCGAAGATCCGAGCGGAATTTCAAAGCCAATGTGGTTCCAGTTGATTATGGTTGGGTCTTGGACCTGGAATAGAAACAGGTCGCGGTGAGGGAGGACCGTGAAATAATGGGGAACCCCATGATGACCAACGAAGTACCCTGTTGCAGAAGCATCTTCTTCCAACCGTAGTTTCCTATGTTCAGGCTTCTGGACAGGGCTAAATCTGCGCTCCATAACGCGTCTTGACTCTTTACAAGCAGTCCACAATCCTCCGTCGATAAGATATGTTGAGATGTTGCTTTCGTTGGAATCTGGGATAATAAGTTGGTGGTCGGCGTAGGCATGGTCTTCATCGAGAACCATTTGCCTCATCTTGTCCAGAGCCCCAGCTTCTTCGCGGTTAGAGAGCTTGAATACATGCGTGCCTGGACAGGCCGGCCGAACAGCTAAGTTCCAGATCTGGTCCCTGAGCTCGAAGGGCAAGTCGCCAAACTGGTGAAATGTGGCGGCCATTGCGAGGGATAAGAGGAGCAGGAAAAAAAGGGATTATCGATTGTAAGGGAGATGCTGTAGTTTACCGCTGCCGAGCTCTGCGCGATAAAGAGACGTGAAAAGTGAGACCGGACGAGATTGGACTTCACTACCTTAGGATAGGTAAGTAGTATTTATAGCCTTCTTTCTGGGTCATAAGAAATTTCTGCGATAAGGTTTGGTTGCAAACTGAACGAATGACTCATAGCACGAGCAGCCCCTCTGCAGGCCAAGAACTCAGCGGTAGTAATGGTCAACAATCTGGGTGGATTCTCGTTATTTTTTCATACCATTTCATATAGAGATATGTATCCGGTCTACAAAAACATCATTGCAGCCAACATATCTTGTTCATGTTTTTGTATCTAATGGATTAGTTGAAGCTTGACCCGACAGGAGACAACTGAGATAGAAGATCGTATCCGATAAACGCCACTGTGTTAGCATTGGGATATGAATGATGCTATGATGTGTTGGAAATGTGTTCTTTATTATAGTGGAAGCCGGGATAGCCGACACACAATATCGTATCCGATAAACGGTTTTTCCTATTATACCAGGGGTATTTTTTCAATTTAGTAGATTCCCGTACGATATTGGCACCTCAATACAGCCATGGAGTAAGGTGCAACACCCTTCCCCTCTTCGGCTCTTCTCCATCAAAAGGAAGACACAAAGTTTTTACTCTTCCTAACCTTGGCACCATAGTGCGACAATTGACACTTCCTTGCGGACCGTAGCAATTTTCTTCTCAACAAGTTCTCAACACAGAGCTGGGCACGACTAACAGTGGTATGCATCCCGGTCACACGAGTAAAGAAAAAAACGACACACCTGTGTACCTAAATATAGATCTTAACTCATCCTCCCCTAAGAAGTAATAAAAATGCCCTAGGGTATTCATAATATTCTTGAATAGTTTATACTAAATTATATATTATTTTTATACTTAATTCGCTCAAACCTTTCACCATTCTGGTGTCTCGATTATTTCGTAACCCGCGTGCCAGGTCCCCGTAGGGTTTCTCTATAATCTGGATGAGAGGAGTGAGCTTTCATAGTAATAGGGTTAAGGGATAATAAGCAGCTACCCTCCTGGTATTGAATTTATATTATTCAACCATTATAAAGCGCTATACTAATAATAAAAAGAGGGCCTTCTGGGATATGTATTTCACTTAGTTTTAAAGAATGTATTAGTCCGGCCAAGTGTGGTATATCCCACGGAAGCATGCCCTTTATAACCATTCCCCTCGAAGTCGCAATCATCATTGCTTCAAGAATGTCTGCCAGCTCCTGGCTATCCCAGATTCCCTCCCTACGCCAGAAGGAACGAAGCAGTCGGATTGTCCGCCACTGAATATCGCAATCCATACTCGAAACACAAGGAATCGCCAGGCTTAGAATAAGGCTTCCGTCAAAGGCGAAGACTGGGCTGGATCGGAAGGTATCCAACTCGACAAGCGCTTCCGCTCTTCGTAGGATCTCCTCGTAGTCCTCTTGCTGGTAATCAGCCCAGATTTTGCATTTTAGCCAACCTGACCATAAGGCTTGGTCTACCGCAAGTGCTCTTGTCCGAAGAATCTCCTGTCTTGTCGTCCTGTTCTCATCGATGTGTAACCGGAAAAGATCGAACCGTTTGCTCCAATTCCTGAACATGGATTGCAGTCCTTCTGAAGGTGCAATGTGGTGATTCTCTGGCGCGTGTGGAGGCATGAAAGCCATCTTGGGATGGTTTTCGCTGTCCTCTTTTTGGATGCAGGTGACCATTTCACGGAATGACACGGTTGTGTTTGCCTCGAACAGCTTCGAGACGTTGTGAAACGACTCTTCGGCTTCACTCACAGACGTGAATGCTGCTGTACCATACAGAAGATCGGTGGCGGCAGTAGCGTAGAAATTGAGATCGGGGGCAATCATTTTGCGAATATACCCCCAGACGTCGTTGCCAAGCCGGCATAAGGCCTGCGCGATATCGTCCAGGAATTTGGGCGTTATCCCTGCTCTACTATATGATCCCTCATTCGGAAAATCGACTAGCTGGCTTCTCTTGTTCATCAATGAAATGAGCAAGGAAGTGCCCGCTTTAAAAATGACGAATCGACTCGGTGTAGCGGCCATGAAGATTCTCGACACTGATGAATATCACGCAACATGTTAGAATAACCTCCATATCTCGCTCTGTCGCTGTGTCCATGATCAATTTCACACAACGTATAGCCTGGTTGTACTGATAGAATGCGACATGCTGAAGCTCCTGTGGGCCAGGATGTTCCTTAACGTGATGGGACTTGAACGCTCGATGTGCACCACCCAGAGCGCAAATGGCATACTTGACTGCTTCCACATTGTGTGCCATAGGTAAGGCGTAGCTGTACCAGAAGTCTATCGGGCTCAGAGCGGTTTCGAGATCTTCCAGAGTACAGGTCCTGACATGGTGGAAGAGGTCCATGGACATAGGGTTATCGGAGGCGTCGCTGATCAAGCCCGGATATAACCCTGGTTGGACTTGATGTAGGCTGTTGTTCCCTTCTATTGTTGGCGTCTTTTGTCGAAATCGGGTGCCTAATGTCCGTAGCTTGCGTCTCAACACAGCTTCATAGCCACCGCAAGGACGACCAGAGGCGGCACATCTCCGACAGAACGGCTTTCGCTCGTCGCACTTGAGCCGGCGTGTTCTAGAGGAGCAGAAAGGTTATGGGGGAGTTCAAGTGGGCGAGATTGTCGACACAGTACGTACTTGCTGTCGCTCGACCGATCAGCGATACGGTACGAACAGCACAGATAGAACGTACCAAGTAGTGCAGCCAGTTCTGACTCGGGGAGCTTTTGCCCGAGTTGCCTTGTTCACTGTGTTGTCCATTTGTTGCTTTTCATCTCAACAGCAGACAACTGACGGAAGAAGCTTGCAGCGAGCGCTTGGCTTATCTTTTGCACGTTTCCAAGGTGCGGGGTAATTAGAGTACGTAACTGGCTAGCTCGGGCCGGGAAATCTTATCTATCGGTTATCCCGACTTCAACTATAATAAAAAATATATTTCTAACACATTATAGTATTATATCCTAATGCTAATATGCCTTTTTTAGCCTTTTTGCTACCTATGGCTATAAGTAGTCAAAGACTTATACCTGTCTATATTAGGGGTATTAACCTCTCTAACCGCCGTACGAGATTTACGTTGTGGAGGAGTTATACGGTAGTTTAGGCAGCTTGGTGAAGCCAAACAGGAGGCGATCCGCTGTTTTGATTCAAGCTAAAGCTAGCGGATTGATCTCACGGCACCCGAATGTCGTGATTCACAGGCTCTGCACTGAAGTACCCCCATCGCTCTACGTATATCTTATCCGTACACGCTGGTCTGTTCTCACTTTTTAAAAAAGCTTTGCCCAAATCTTGTCTTTGCGTGTCACGGGGACGCCTTCCCGTTCCTTGCGGTAATGTTCAGTCAAGGCGTCAAAGAAATCAAGGCCAGATGTGAGGTCCACGTCCTTGCTGTTGTAAAATGGAGTTCGCTTAATCAACTTCCAGCCAAGACCAATAGTTAGGGTAAGTGCAATCTGTTTCGCAGACCCATTGTAAGCACATGTTTCCTTTGCAGTGAATCAATGTCAACTATCAAGATGAAATGACACTTACAATACCGTAATTAAAAATGAATGTGGCAACGTCCCATTGCCCCTTGAGGAATACGCCGTATCCTTGTACCCTTTTTTGACGCTGTTAGTTCCCATCAGTGGCATAGATAGATGGCTCATATCCATACCAAAGAACAACAAAAGCGCAGCAGAAGGCAAAGTAGCCAGCAAAAGGCTGGAATCGCGACGGGTTTGGCAGGAACGTGTTCCTGTCAATATTCTGTGCCTTCATCGCGGCATTGAATCGAATCCAGGTGAAGGAGATTACGGTCCAGTTTCTGACGAGAGTGTTAGTTATCATGGTGTCAGGCATCTGGTATTTAGTGAGATGGGGAGAACTTACAGCATGGCAGCCGCAGTACAGAAGCTAAACGCGCAGAGAAACCCCGGTGTTAGAGGATGGTAATCGTATTGCAACAAGCAATCTAGATGAAGGGCCTTACTTAAGGATCCAGCCAAGAACCACAGCCGTGCTTGAGCTGAGAGCCAGGAAGGAAATGCAGCTGAGCAGGGTAACTGCGAGAACAGCCATGTAAGGCACACCACTGCAGCAGGCTGTGTTAGGATAGGTATGTAACTCGATTATGGTGGGGGGTTTGTTTACTGTTTGTTTAAGCGACGGAAAATCGCTGGTGCTTGTCCATCCAATGCCAAAGCATGCAAGCTTCTTGAAGCGTTGAACATATAAGCGTTGCCAGCGGAGATGATGGTGGTGAGGAGGCGGCAGTGACGATGGATGCAAAACGGGGATTTTGAGTCGCGACATGGCTATGACGCTGCGATACGAGTTAGAACCGTCACCTCTGATCATTTCTAGGTCAACTTACTATGGGGAGCTGCCAGAGAACGTGTTTGCTCCATTTGTAAGGCTGAGTTTCCTCGGTCAGTATGGCCAAACAACGGCACTGTTGTCCAACTGTCACTTACGTAGGGTCGTCATAGGGTACAAGGATCTATGAGAAGAAGAAAAAAGATCAGATGCTGAAACTATATTCTCTTACTCGAAGACTTACGCCAACACAGAGAGCACCACCAATGAAAAAGATGATCAGCCGGTTCACAATGGTGGCAAAGGCGCGGGGCACGGTTCTTCGGGGGTCCTTAGCCTCACCTGCAATCACTGGAAGTGGTAAAAATATTAGATAGGTACTCTGAATGTGTTGCTGAATATGACCAATGCATAACTCACTCGAGATGTATTCGGGTCCCACTATGCAGAAACCCGCAACATTGAGCGCGTTGAGGAACGAGATGAGGCGGTTTGACGCATCGTCACCAGCCCAGGGCCCTGGATCTCTCCAGTAGCGGAAGCCAAAACGGCTTTGACACGGGAATTGTTAGTTTAGGACGGCATGTAAGTATTGTCAGTTTGAGCTAGTACGTACTCGTTCAAAGGGTTCCCGCCCAGCATAACGACAAGTGTGAAGAGGATGAGGCCAAGTGCCAATAAGACCTTGCCTAGAGCTAGCCAAACTACATTTGGTTTCCCCGTTAGTATCTGTGTCTCACACACCAGGGAGATGGTTTAACCAACACTCAGCTTCGCCAAACAAATCGGCACGGTAGATGTTGATAGCCATGTACATGACGATAGATATAGAGATGAGAATGGCCGGCGATTGATTGTAGCCCCAGTATTCGATAAGAGAGTTTATGATAGTGCACTCAAAGACGACGAACGAAGTTTGAGAAAACTGGCCAAAGTGGTGTCAGTCAGGATGAGGACTAGGAGTAGAGAGGGCGTTGCGAGACATACAAAATGGTTCCAGCCAACAAGAACACCTAGGGAAGGATCAACCATACGTCCGGCCAGGCGGATGAAAGCGCCGTCGACAGGAAATAAGGTGACAATTTCGATCTCTATCAAGGAAGCGTCAACCAAGATGTTCTGTTGAGCGAGGACAAGGAACGACACGTACGGCATTGAGCGACACAGAAGATAACGAAGGCCCAAAAAGACGAAGGCCACCAGTAGGGCCAATGGTCCACTCCTGACACCAGAACCAATTGCTACAAAGAGTGCCCTGGTTCACCAAAAGTCAGTCGTGCGTTTTTTCTTCCACAAAATCTGGAATGAGGAGAGACTAGGAATAGATTCATGATACATACGCGCCAATAGAGCCGGCAATGGATGTAAGTTGTATCTGTCGGGCGTTTAGTTTTCGGTGAATGACGGAAAGTTCAACGCCCGTTGCAAGATCGACTATCTCAGGGCTGGAGCGGGCGTCTGCCCTCTGATGCCATGGTGTTAGTTTAAGCTCATTATGCGGGTACTCGATATGAATGAGGGCCACACATACAATTGTGACTTGCTGACCATGCCTAAGGGAGGTCTGAGGTTCAAGGTCACCCATTTCCTTCTTCCCAGGATCAGAAATGGGGATACTCAAGTTGGATGTGTTGTCCATTGTGCAGTCTGGTGGGAGAGTACGTTTGACGAGATACAAGATGTCGCCCAAAAAAGACGATGAATGATGACACTGGGCTGGAGAAGAAGGAGAACGGGGAGAAGAGGCAACTTCATATATTCCTCGTTCCAACTCAAGAACAGGCCTAGATTAGATGAGCTAGTATCTGGCACCGCCTTCCATCAACAGCCGGTGCCACATCGTTATCATTCGATCTTGTATGTCGGTTATCCTGGCTTCAACTATGATAAAGAACACATTTATCGTTATCATTCATGCATGGCCAATGCCCTTGCCCTGGACCAGACCATCGGTGCTTGGGGCCGTTTCCGGGGCTATCTGTAACCACTCTAACCCTGATTTTGATAACGACGGCCCCCGCAAATAATTACGAGCGGTGCATACAAAGGAGGAACGGTATCCACAAATAAACAATCCATCCGACCACAACCGCTGTCAAGGGACCAATGAATGACCACGCAGTACCTATGACAGGCAAGGGGGGTAAGCCATCGCGGGCGTGCAGTTCTTGGCATGCGGGGATGAGTAGTTGCGACTGACTGACTCATGCTAGCCTTGATAGCAGATGACCAGATGAGCATAGATGATTTGTTGAGCAGGCAGGATCGGCCTTGTCTGGGGAACCCTGCTTCTAGGATATCATTATCTTGGCTGCGTCACGTTGATAACCTATGGCCATCCATGCACCCACGGCAACGGAAGCGAGGTGCTAGCGATGTATCAACCTTGTTATCAAGCTGGAGGAGTCTGAGGCCTGTCCAGTCCATCCTTCCAGTTAAGCCGCCGAAACCCGGCGAATGTGCAGTTTTTCTTTCTTGGGAATGGCCGATATCGTGGTTCACATTGCGTATAAGACCCGCGACAGGTCTTTAGAGATATACCTCCATTCATCCTACGTTGCTGTCCACAGTTGAGCATTGATAAGGAAGAAAGACTAACAATGTCCCCCCCATCCCTGGTCACCATCGACGCTTCGCAACCTCTCGACAAGATCAACGAGATTATTGCTCGAGATGGTGGCGTCATCGTCTCCAACTTTCTTCCCCGAGATGTCCTGGACAAGGCCATGCAGATGGTGAGTCGCCACCGCAGCTCATGTTTCACTCGACCGTCAACAGCAATTACTCACGTCCAAGCTTGCTACAGTCGAGCAGCACTTTGCCAGCCGCAAGAGGTTTCAGATGAACGCGACAACCAAGGTGGAAATGGGCGCCAACTTCTTCCCTGAAGGCACCCAGCGTGTCTATGTACGTTGAACTCCCTTTCGAACCGAACCTGTCCATCCCTCCCACTCCCCTCTCACTAACGCAGCTTCACCTACAGGGCCTGCTAGGCAAGATGCCCGACCTCATTGTTGAGACTATGCGTCAGGAGGTGTGGCAGGGCATCATGGATCGCTTCTTGAGGTGAGCACGTGAATGATCTCCCAAAGAGTTGGCACTCGCTGACCTCGGCACTTTTTCGCAGTGATGAGTATTTCTCGTACACGGGTGACACCTTTGTGCCCCAGAAGAGTGGCTATATGCTGGCCACAACTGCAGCCCTGCGCTTGGCACCAGGCGCGCAGCCACAACTCCTCCATCGCGTACGTATATAGCGAAGCACTCGGGGAGAACTTCTAGTTGACTTTATGGGCTGTTCAGGATCACATCAAGTTCCAGGCTCGACCAGACCCTAGCAACCCACTATTCACTCCCATGCTTGGCTGTCTTATCGCGGGCTCCAGGTGCACATACAAGAACGGGGCAAGTCAAACTCCATATTCTTTCTGTATTCAATTTGATGAGACGCTGACAGGAGATGGACACTATAGGCTACCGCAGTCATACCGGGAAGCCATCTCTGGGCCCCTGACCGAATCCCGAAGAAGGACGAGTGCACATACGCGGAGATGGAACCAGGTTCTGCTCTTTTCACGCTTGGATGTAAGTGATGCAAGTCCATCATGGCTCTCCACGCTCGGATGCTCATTGTAGCCGCTTCATAGCTACCTACCACGCTGCCGGCGAGAACAAGTGTGAACGGACCGACCCCGATGCCATTCGTACCATGTTTGCCGTTTTCGGGTGAGCTGATACCTGCGTATCCTACTCTACAGGACATCTCTAATCCCGGAAATAATCTACAGCCAGCGAGACTATTTCCGCGCAGACCAAGACGAAGTTCTCTCCACCCCGATTCAGGTGGCCCGCAAGCTACCGGACGACATTCTTCGGCTCGCCGGCTACTGTAAGTTGACTTATGTCGCTCCCACTTCATATATAGTCTTTTGAAGAACTTTACTGGACGCTATCGTAGTATCAATGCTGACTAGAAGCCACAGACAAATCCGTTGGAGGCTGTGGTTACGTTGGCGACCATCAACATCCGGCTGAGTTTATGGCAAATGACAACATTGGCACTGGCAAAATGGGACCGTCTATTTCAGAAGACGTTATTTGAGATTGGTGGAAGCAGGGATCCAAATGAGAAGGAAGGAAGTTATATTTGTGCCGATAGTCAGGGCAAGGGGGTTGACCAAACTTCGGACCATCAGCAGCCTTATAGATAAGAGTAGTTAATCTCCATCGTGTTCAAAGTTGATGTGCAAGCCAATTAAGTAGGTTGGCAACTCGCCGAAATTCTGCATCTAAGCTGCCTAAACTATCGTATAACTCCTCCAGAATATAAATCTCAAATAGAGGTTAGAGCAGTTAAATACTCCTTATATAGATAGGTATACACAGAGGAGCTTATGCAGACAAAGTCACAACCCAATCATCATCTGTGGAACCAGTATCAACGTTCCGATCAAACTCGCATAATTGTACATCCTGCAATTGCGGAACTATATTCGAAAGAATGAAGGGCGCAATAGGATAGAATATTAAAAAGCACGATCTGCAAGCCCTGAACTACCCCCCCCCCTTCGATACTACTCCCCTCAATGGGCATCAGTGGATAGCTGAGAGGAGCGGCATTGGCATAAACGACCGACGAAACGAAACCCCTTACTAAAACAATAGCCAAAATCGAGACACACTAGTGTCACGGCACCATGAGCTTTGTACGCAATCCCCAATACATTGCTCTGCTTGGGACACTAGCAAATTGCAAACTGGGAAACGGAGACGGAGAACTCTATCGCTCTCCGTCCCCACAGACCATCGCGGCCATGCACTGACATCTTGGACACTAGTTGTGGTTGTTGACTCTTCAAGTAGGAACTAGGTGCATAGACCTTAGCACATTACAGTACATAAATCGATAGTCTCTTATCGTATTTGTAGAATCTAGTGTCTGATTGGCTCCCTCGTATAGCTAACCTACCGAACAAGATGGCGAGGTGTTAGTCTTGAATAACCCCAGTACAGTAAACCCAGCAGAGGCAAAGCGTTACATCGACCAACCAATACCCCCGTCAATAGGCTCCATCACGTGGTGCTCTTCCAGCTTATCCGACATCTTGTCCCCGCCATCGCATCCTATCCAAACCTCCCTCCCCACTTCATCCCAAATGAGCGCCCGATACAACAGACGCATGGGCGCATGCCTACAATGTTCCCAGAGAAAGCGCAAGGTAAGATTCCCACATTGTCTACCAAAAACCTCCTAGTATGATTCATACCTATGAACAGTGTGATCATAAGCATCCTCGATGTTCCCAGTGCCTTAAGAGTGGTCAGATATGTGAGCCCAAGACGTTCAGGTCATTAACACCGTCCGCTTTCGGTACGGAACGGTGGACTGAACAACTCTTGGGATCGTCGCCGGCATCGGAACCACCTAATAGGGATGACGAAACGGAATTGTCGCATGTGCAACAAACCCTTCTACACACCCTTGATACTCCTCTGCATACCCTAGACGGTCATCAAGAGGCCTTTACAGGAGCGGGCCATGGCTTATACGAAACGCCTGTTCGTCCAAGTGCTTATCCTGACCTGACTCTTGGACATCCACCATACGCAACCAACCACGACTCAAACGCTCCTGGCCCCAGGTCGGTTCCAGAAGCCTGGTACGATAGCCCCGTATCGTACAATTTGGCAAAGAACACCGCGAACGAAGAAAATAATTCCCCAGGTGAAATAGTGGTGGACATGCCCAAGTTTTCCCCATTGGAAGTCTCACCGAACCAACTCTACTGCCCGATGCCTTGGCCAGACGACATGCTAGAATCACCCGAAAGGCGCTTCCTCTGGCAGTATTTCCTTTGCGCAGCCGAAACTGACTTCTTATGCCTCGACTGGGAAGATGTTGGTCACTTGTACGCATATCAACATCCGTACATTACCAATCTCCCTTATATGGCGCTTTCCAATACTGCCTTACGTGGAGCCATTCTCTGTTTCAGTGCCGCCCAATACCAGTTACGATTCCAGCGGCAAGATTTCATCGTCACAAAAGGTGTGACATGTTCTGAGGCAGTTCGGTCCATGGAGATCCAGCTAGCGGGCACCACACGCGATGAGGGCAATCTACTCTCCATCGTCTACGCGGCCACCTTACTTTACGCTTTTGGACCCGAGCGTCACGATTATCTTCGCATAGCATCACAACTTGTCATCGAGTTTCTGGGGCGATGGAACCCAGAAGCAAACACATCCAAGTCGTATCCCGAGATAACTTTGACAGAATACCGTTGGACTGTCATATGCACGCTGTGTTCGTTGCAGAAGCCCAATCCTGCTCTCGGCGACCGCATTTGCCATATGATCGAGATGGGAGAGGATGAGATCGAACAGAAATATTCCGACGCATTCCAAAGCTGGGTCAGTCATCCCATTTACACATTTTCACCCCGCCTCATCAATCCGCTATTAAGAATCGGCCGGTTGTTGCAAATCCAACTCTCTCAACTCGATGCTGGACCTGATCATGAGCTTCCCTCGACATGGGAAAGCAGAGTGACAGAGGCAGAGGAAATCCTCCTCCAAGCCCGTGAACGCGATGCAAATGCGTCAGAGCCGGCCCTCAGCGGTGCGGATCCAGCGGCCGTGCTGGCTCTCAATGAGTCCATGTACGCCGCAAGTTCCATTCTGCTCTATGCTCGTATCCATGGCCTACCGTTCACGGCGCCCTTCATACGGCGACAGACACGGATAGTTGTGGAAGAGATCTCCAAGATCCAACCCACGTCGCATGTCTCTTATGCCATAGTCTTCCCGCTCTTTATTGCTGGGTGCGAGGCTGTAGAGCCACAAGTGAGGGATGTGGTGGAGGAGAGACTCCGGGAGCCTCGTGGGATATCTTATAACCGTGGAGACGTTATCGGCGCACTCCATCGGATTTGGGAGATTCGAGATCTCGAGCCAGGCCTCCCGTGGCCGCTCTGGGTTGATAAAGGCAAGCATGCCCCTCTTCGGCTGTCATGGGCGTCGGATTTTTGGTTGATCGCACCGCGCTAACAGAGATTTTAGTGGAACCACGATACCGAGATGTTTGCTTGATGTAGGTAGATGGTGGCCTTTTACGAACAATTTCCCGACGGGCATGTCGTGGTCTGGGTTCATGGGCAAGGGACACGCGAATGACGTCGTCATGTGAAAGTCTGGAGGGCAGGTCTTGTACCTAGTTAGAGATTACACCTTTTGTTTCCTAAGAGAGGATGAGATGCCTCCTTTCTTCCTCCGAGAAGCGTGTGGTCGCTATCTTGATAAGGATCATGTGACAATACGTCGCATTAGCACTGAAAGTTGATTTCTTATCGTGGCTTAGTTCCCGCTTGTAGTGGGACCCGACTTCTCGGGTGCGGCTGATTAGCCCAATCAGGCCTGGCCTTGTTAAGCAACCGAGACCAAAAGGGAAAGTCGGCGCGAATCATGATGTCACCGCCGCCGCCGGCCCACTCGTTCAACCAGCTTGGCTAAAACAGGCGCGCGTCGAACTCCCAATTTAGGTTTAGTCGCACAAAGCAGAGATCGTCCTTTTACCCTATACAGTCAACGAGAGATGGTACGAAGAATCGTTAATACACGAGGCACTCACCCTTAACCAGCGACTCCGGTGGTCGCGTCAAGTATAATCAGAGCGCTTCGGCTAATACGTAAATACTGAATTAGCGGTATAACTCCGCGTTAGGACCCTGCGGCAAGAACTGGGGCACCCAGCGAGCTTTTGTAGCGCGTAGGCCCCTGTTGTCGCCACATTGTAGAGAACCAAGACCACTTGGCGCCCACGTTTGATGCCTTCAGGGTGGTGTTTGCATGATCTTGACGCTGACTTGAGAAATATGAATGGTGGTAACATGGTTTATTGTATTGTGTCTCCTTGGTTACGAGTACAAGGAGCAACATGTTATCTTGGGCTTCACGAAACTAGCGACTACAGTGCTTCTTGAGCTGGCATTCAATGCCGGTGGCCGGTTCCGTGATCACAGGCGTTGCGAACAGCCAACCTGCGCATTGATTCCCGTCCCTCTTCGGACAAAGCACTGCCTTGGATGCCTCCTACACTCCTCTTCTTCATAGCGTGGCTGATGGTGTCGTTGTTCGGGAACTTTGCCACGGCACCGTTTCCAAAATCGACACCCTCTGCAATGTACACAACCTCACCACCAACCATGGTCATCAAAGTCTTCTGGCGAGCAATCTCCTCATCAGGCACTTCAAAGTAGTTGGACTGCAGGATGATCACATCTGCAACCTTTCCAACCTCCAACGAGCCTACGTATCGGTCGGCCCTGACGAACCTCGAGCTCTCTGTTGTGATGGCCCGAATAGCCTGTTCGCGGGTGAGTGAAAGACCTGGAATTCCTGTGCCGTTATACGGTGCACCCTGAGAAGCTGGGGAGTTGGGGTTGGTTGGATCGCCTGAACGCGTGACGCCGGCCTTGATTGCAAGCCACTCATCAAGAGGGTCAATCTATAGCAACAACCCGTTAACTCATCGAAATTTCTTCTAACCCAACTGGAAAGGCTGCACTTACCGGCCAGTCACTTCCGTATACGATGCGGGATCCAAAGGCGGCAATACTCCCCCAGGCCTCGAGATAGTTTGAACGAACTGGCCCCATGCTTTTGAGGCCGTTGGGAAGCCAGACTGAGCTAGCTTGCGACCACTGGAAGCTCATGATAGGATCAGCCTTGAGCTCGGCAAAACGAGGCCAGTCGCTTGGGTCGGTCACTTCGTTGTGGGCAAACCCAACTCGATAGTCATTCAGATGGGGATACTTGGTACGAACATCCTCTAGAGCATCGAGGGCAACACGAACTGCCAAGTCGCCGTCGACATGAAGTTGAGCGTCTATGCGGTTGCAAATGAGAGGTGCGAGGACCGCGGCCAAGATTTCTCTACTCCAATACGGCTCAGGTCTGGCCTTTGGGTCGGGCTCCCAGACGGTTCCGTTGTCATTTGGCATAAAGTACGGCTCAAGAAGGGCCCCAGTGTTTGCTGGGTACAAAAATGACTCCGTCAACAAACAGCTTCACCGCATGCCACTTGAGAGTTGGGGCCGGGCCTATCTCCGTAGGGTCATTCCAGGTCGAAGTGACATTGAGAACGTCCTGCACCAAAGCCTCGACCTCCTTCGTCAAGTTGGGTGCAGCAATTCGATAGTCGAAGAATCCTCGTGCACTCAGACCTCCGTCTTTCTTGATTGCAGCGAATGCTTTGCCCATGTCTGGGTCCGCGGCAGCATCTTGGAAAGCTGTTACGCCTTGCTCGCGAAGTAGCTTCAGGGCGGCCTTTCCAGACTTGACATTGTCTTCGGCTGTCGGCGGAGCTGGGCCGGCGAGGAGCCCACTGGCATTGTCTTGTAGAATTCCCGAAGGTTCGTTGCCTCCTGGGAGGCGTTCTATCACCCCACCAGCAGGATTCTTGGTGGCAGCTGTGATGGAGGAGGCCCGGAGTGCAACTGAATTGACCCAGGAGGTGTGCCAGTCTGCTGATCGGACTAGGATAGGTCGCTTCGTCTTGAGCTTGTCCAGGTCCCGCTTCGTTACGCCCCCAGTGAGGTCGGATAAGGTGTAATAGTCAAGAGCGATGACATCGAGCCAATCCTCGTCGCTCTTGTCAGTGTCTGAGTCCAGACATCCTTGAATATGGTCGAGCACCTCCTTGAGGCCTAGAGGCTGGTAGTTCATGTTGCACTTGAGGAGATTGGCACCACCCGAGATGACATGCATGTGGGCATCGACCAAGCCTGGCATTACCATCCGACCCTCAAGATCAAAGACCAAAGTGTCCGGTCCAATCAAAGGGTGAACGCCGTCGTCGCTGCCCAGGAAAGTAATGTAACCATTCTTCACAGCCATAGCATTGTGCTTGGATGAAGACTCGTCAAGGGTGTAAATGGACCCATTGAGCATGACTGTATCTGCGGCACATCCTTTGCACTTGGCGGAGGAAGCAAAGACTATAGAAGAACAGGATGCAGCTGCGAGAAGCAGACGATAGAGTGATGTGGCTGGAGCCATGATCAAATCAGATGGGAAGATTGAGATGAATGATTCTCTCAAGGTCGTTTCGGATCTGCTTATATAGATGGGAGCCCCCCGACGACTACCGAACATTAAATTTACCCCGCGATATGCATCGCTATTATGCTTGGTAAGAGTGTCGGTTACAGATGACATCCATGTGTTGATGATCGTGGAGCCGGCGGCTGATTAACTCTTTTGAGCAAGTGTCAACCTGCATGAGGCCTAGGCTAGGGGTTGCGGTTGATTAACCACTTTGACCCCCTGGCGTGCGTGGGCCACCCACCAACTCCGAGCTACAGGTTGCTTATCGTGGACTGCACGCCTGAGCATAGGTCAAAGCATTCCCCCAGATCAAACCCTTAAGAAGATGTAATGGCCAGCAATCCGGTTTGCAACAACAATTTTGTCTCGTCACCATTCAACCCTGCCCCCCAGACCGCCTAACCCAAGATCGACGTGAGCATTTTGGTGTGCATCAAGTAACGATGGACCACAACGATGCTGAGGATTCCACCAGAGGGAGCCGACAATTCCAATACGAGATTGATGCGCAGGACCTCGCTGCACTAGGCCACGAACAGGCACTTACTCGCAAGTTTAGTCTTGTGAGTATGCTAGCCATGGCTTTCTGTGTCCTCGGTACCTGGGCAGTATTCGCCCAGAACCTTGGCGCAGCTCTGACTACTGGAGGCCCAGTTAGCATCTTCTGGGGCTTGTGCCTCGTCACCTTTTGCAATCTATGCGTCGCGGGCTCAATGGGCGAGCTCTGCAGTAGTATGCCGACGGCCCTAGGCCAAGCATACTGGGTTTCTCGCCTTTGGGATGGACCTTCTGGTCGTTTGTTGTCTTACTGCTGTGCCGCCGTCAACACGTTGGGGTGGTGGACTTTGACAGCTTCGCAAAACAGCTTCATGACGAACCTTGTACTTGGCATGAAGGTCATTTTCGACAATGACTGGGACGGCGCTACGAAAGGCTGGGTACAGTTCCTCGTTTATGTGGCAATCACCGTCTTTTTTACCGCCTTCAACCTCGTCGCATGTCGCAGCGATAAGACACTGCCCTACTTCAACAACTTCATCGGCGCCGGGTTTGTGGGGCTTTTTATCGTTATTAGCATGGCTATTCTCATTGCTGTTGGGACGAAGCCAGACCTTAGTTTTCAGTCTGCCTCATTTGTGTTTGGGGCATGGATCAACCGAACAGGCTGGCCTGACGGTGTCACCTGGTTTACTGGCCTTGTTCAAGCTGCTTATGGTTCGTGGTCCTAGATATCACCATGTGATGGAATCTAACACGGGTAGGACTGACCGCATTCGACGCCGTCATTCACATGGTCGAGGAAATCCCCTCTCCCCGACACAACGCCCCGAAAGCCATGTATCTCTCGGTCATCTGTGGCGCCGTATCAGGGTTCTTGTTCATGGTGGCATGCCTCTTTGGTATTCAAGATCTTGATCTAGTCATTGATTCTGCTACGGGATTCCCATTCGTCGAGGTCCTTCTGAATGCTCTGGGATTAACTGGAGGCGCTGTACTGACTGCTCTCTTCATCTTCAATGGCTTTGGTCAGGGTATCAGCGTCCTTACATCGGCTTCACGACTAACCTGGGGCTTTGCTCGAGACGGTGGTTTACCTTACCCATCATACTTCGCTTACGTGGATCCGACCTGGAAAGTCCCAGCACGCGCGCTCTGGCTTCAATGTCTGATAATTTCGTTGATCGGGGTCCTCTATCTCTTTTCAACCACAATCTTGACTGCCGTCCTAGCTGTCAGCACCATAGCCCTGACGATATCCTATGCCATCCCCATCGTGGTTCTTCTGGTTGTCGGTCGCGAGAAGCTTCCACCGAGGACCTTTTCCCTTGGAAAGTTTGGCCCGGTAGCGAATTATATCTCTGTTGTCTACTGCGTTGTCACCACTGTGTTCTTCTTCTTTCCAGGAGGGCCCAACCCAACATCTAGCGACATGAATTACGCCATCGCTGTCTTTGGTATTATGCTGTTGCTTTCCTTGTTGTTTTTGGGTAACTATGGGGAAGGAGACTTATTTGAGAACGGCGGACTCGGCTACCCGGGCCAACCATGCCCAGGAACTAGAAGTACAGAGTTATGATGGGGTTGCAGTTAGTCAGGAAAGTCCAGCAGTTTGTAAATCAGACAAGAAGGAAGCCCTAGGGGGTTAACTACAGTGCCTATAATGTGTCGTGTAAATACACCAGCGCCGGCGATGAAGCAGGATCTTAGGGTTAGGGTTTAGGCTCGGTTATCCCATCGAGGGCCGGGCTTCAACGATAAAAAAGACCACATTCCCAACTGAAGTGGAATTAAAAACGCCGAAGAGAGACAGTAAAGAGCGAAAAGAATAGTTTTGATTGCTGGATCGGTACTTACACTCGGCAGAATCGAAGCAGTTGGTGACGCGGCTCTAAAAGGGGAGACGCAATACAGTTGGTAAGCTTTTCAAAAATTAGGTGGGTAGACTGTGCCGCGAATCGTCAGACTCAAGAACAGCTTTTCTCGGGATGTGGGATGGGTTGAGGGCTGTGCAGGT
Organism: Fusarium oligoseptatum; assembly: GCA_003946995.1. NCBI lineage: Eukaryota > Fungi > Ascomycota > Sordariomycetes > Hypocreales > Nectriaceae > Fusarium > Fusarium oligoseptatum. Next base: position 110,534 of record NKCK01000030.1, read on the forward strand.
CCTGGGTGGAGATATATGGGGTTATCCCGAGGGAGCATGGGTAAAGAAAAAAGGACAATGACGAATAACCTCAAAACATCCTTGTTTAAAGTTTATCTTGTTCCTATTACTAAGCGGCTTCAACATGGGATTTTCGTAACGGACGACGACGACTAGCACAGCCCTACGGGATCAGATCGTTCTTATTATAGCAGCCGAGTGACAAAGCAGTGGTATGGCATCATTCCTATCAGTTTATAGATAGCAAGACACCATAGGTGCTTGGGATTGATATATTTACGACTGCTTCTTTGAAGAGCACTGGAGCAGTGACGGACGAACACAACACATATCACGACCTGGCACCCCTTTGGCCAAAAAGACAAATCTTTTAACCCTTGCGCTTCTAATCGCCCATTTCCTCAACCCACCATATCATTAACATGCGCTTTGTTTCCGCGCTGGCCTTGTTGGCTACGACATCTTCTCAAGTTTACGCTCATCAGAACCTAGTTGCGAGATATGACCCTGATCTTGCTCGACGACTGGATTGTCGCTATCCAGAAATATTGAACGAGTGCTTGGCGTCTCGTGACCGTCATGCTGGACAGCACGACGACAATGCTTGCTACGTCGCTGCAAGTTGCTCCTCATTGAATCGCCGCGAGAGGGTTTCGGATGGAAAACGGGAAGGAGAGGAGAGTGGCAAGGACTCTCACCAAAGGAGACGACGACAAGAGACGGAAAGCCAGGAAACGGCAAGCGAGGAGTCGGCAAGCCAGGAGACAGCAACCACGGATAACGCGTCTTCTTCCTCTGCTGATGCCGTTACAACGACCGAGGAAGCAGCCTCAAGCTCTGCAGAAACAGAGGCCACAACGACCCAGGAATCCACTGCAGCATCAGCATCCACAGAAGTGACGGCGATTTCGTCGACAGAGGCAAGCAGCCAGTCATCAAGCACGTTGGCATCGAGTACAGCACAATCAAGCACAAGCAGCACCGAAGCAGAGACTACTACTGAAGTTGGCGCCTCGTGTTTTTCCACGACCATCAAGACCACTACAGTCTGTCCTGTCGAATCTTCTAGTGGGCAGATATCAACACTTGAATGTTATTCCACAAACGTTACAAGCAGTGCCTGTTCCCCTGGTCTTCTATGCGCAACTGAAACCACCCACGGGTACAATATCTGCATGGAGATGCAGAATGAAGTCGGGCTTGCGGGAAAGATCATTGGGGGCTGTTTCGGACTGGCAATTGCTGTGTGTGCCGGGACTTTGGCCATGCTTATTTATCAGGATAAGCGCAAGCAGCGAGAGCTTCAGGAACTTATGGAAGCGAGAAGGCTTTTGAAAGAGAGGCGTTGAAGGATAGACATCTGTGGTTCTGTTCGACAAGCCTAAATTGAAATTGGGCGTTTGGCTGTAGTTAAAAATCGACCGTTGCGCAGTGTCATGGGGATGCACCGTGTTTTATTTGCGAATTCATTCCCTTGTTAGTTATGTGGCCTTAACCGAATATTGAAACATGTATTATCATCTCTCACCCACGTCAGGTCCCGAGGATCTATAGACTCAAAGAATGCAACCTCAATGATGTAGCTTCTTGTCAATCTCAGCGTCCCCATAAGAGGTCAATATAACCAGCGATGTTAAGAAGGAACACAGTATTCGGATGATGACATTAAAAGACAACACTACAACAGCTCAGATAGTTTAAAACTGTCTACCACTAGAAGCCCTTACAAGACACGCCCATCTTCATCCCGATAGTCTCTTGGTCATAATTCTTGCCCTTAGTATCGCCGCGTCTAACCAACGCTGGTGAAACGACAAGCTTGACCACCTTCTGGCCCTTCTTCTTGGGTAGCTCATCCAATACCATGAGGTTTTGATCATAAACCAGACGTTCTTCGCAATTAGCCTCAGCATAGTGCCATTCCCACTCTGCGACCTGCTGGCTAAATTCTTTGTCTAGCTCAAGTGCGCGATCTAGGATATCATCCAGTTGTAGCACAATACCCTGCTTGGAGTTCTCCGGCACCCGGAGGGCTTTGAGGATTCGGCCGACAATGCCTCTCTTTAGGCGCCCAAGATAACCCGAAGGCTCTTGTTCCTGATCAACATCGGTCTCCAAGAGCAACTCGGTGGTCTTTGATGTCCACATCCGAAGATCAGAATATCTGGAAGGATCTGATTCGGTTACTATGTCTCGGGTTTAGTCTCAAGATAGCTGCTAGGGCTGTTTGACAAATAGTAAACTTACTGGCTGCTAGCCAATTTTCGAGGTCTCCAACACTAGGGGCAATCTCACCCGCCCAGTGAAATCTTCCAAACACTTCACCAGTGAGCACTCTCCAAATGAAAGCCTCAATTATCTGCGGTCGCCGGTCGGGATCATTGAGTAGAGTGCGATAGCCAGGCGTTATGGACTGGAGATAAGGCAGGTACTGTACCTCTTTTGGTGCGTTCTTCATCTGTCTACCTCCGGGCCATTGTTGGGAGAGGTTGGAGATGTTGTATTTCAGTTGCGTTGCCGATGGAATGAGATCCGTATCGTTCAATTGACCGAGTGGCTGGTTATTGGCTCGAAGGTCGCTCAGGTCTTCACCCAATTGCTTCCAATCCTTCCAAAGTTCAGCGTAACTCTCCTCGAGTTCTTCGTTGCGAGTCTGAAGACTTCGATAATTGACTTCGGAGGCTTCCTGAAGTGTCATCTGGGCTGTAGGAGATTCACCAGTCATGTTGCAAGCCGGTTCTTCCAATGGTGTAAGTTCTTTGGCCGGCTGAGATACTGTGTGTTGACAGTATTTGTCCTTAGGAAACGTTTCGGCTTTCAATAAAGGTGATGACGGAGTTGAAGGAGGTCGTGGACGTTCATGATCTTCATTTTCTGCAACACTCTCAGGGTCTTGGGAGTGCTTCGATTCCTCGAGAACAGCACCCCCAGTTTCAGTGGGAGATTGGATAGAAGATTGAGTGTGAGATTGCGGGATAGATGGGATGGGCGACATTGTTGGTCTTAGGTTCAAGGGATGTGTGTTGGATCTTAGAGGGAGGTGACTGAAGAGGAGAGGTGCCTGCTATTGACACTTATATCAATTATCTTGCGGCTCTTATAGATTTGGATGCAGTAAAGATTTTAAGAAGAAAGTCAGGTTGACAGATAGCAGCAGCTTAGCCAGCTGGCCGTTTCCAACAACAAAGACAGGGGAGATAAATTTAGAACGAAGCGGCAGAAGCTACTCCTTTCACGGCGCTTGCCAGCCATGTGAAATTTCTCATCATATCAGAGACACACTATTTCCATTACATGCATGCGCATCCTGCTGAGACGGAGGCACTTGTTGCGGCTGAATTTGGACTATGACGAGACGCCTCAAGGGGGGGCCATCTGACTTCAGCTGCGCTTAATATCAGCCATGTCATTTGCTATATCTCATAAAGTGCAATTTTTCTGCGCTTAATGAGACGTCAACCCCTCTTTTCGAGTCCATTCCGGGCTCCTGCATGCAAGCCAAGTCGCTTCTGTGCGGACATGATTCCGTCCTTTCGTACCTTGGTCACAGCCTGATTTTTGTTTTTTTCTCTGCCCCCATCAGGATTCGCGGTTGGAATGCCCCAAACCCACCCTATCATTGCGTTCCTTGGCCAATGCAAGTTTGAAAATGTATTCAGCTTCGCGCCACAGCGCTTGACTCTACCCCTTTCGACAACCAAAGCCTCATCCAGCCAACGCTGCCAAGTCATATGAGCGGTAGATATCTTCTAAATATGGAACATACTCGGAGATTTCCGGTGCCATAATCTGCAGTTTTGTGGTCAGCGGCTATTCCGGTAGCCTTACATGCGATCTATAATGCTGATTGGAAGCATCGCTATGCCATTCGAAACATCTGGTCGCTTTGCTGGGTCGCCATGTTTTTACTTTTCTGATAGGTGCATTACTGAGACTTAGAATACCGGACTCCAAATAATAGCGAGTTTGGTTGCGATAAAAATAGCCAGTCAAGCAACTTATAATCATGAGCTTTCCCTCCTTATCCTCTCCATCAACCAACACTTTCAGTATCAACCTCAACACTCAACAACTTTCTTCCAAACATCTCTGCCGCAATGCCCCGAAAACGCTCTGCTCCCTTCAATACAAACAAGAAAGACGTTTTTGGCTGTGGGTATCGACTTTGGAACGACGTGAGTATCTCAAAAGCAACCATGTAGTCTCTATGCTAAATTGGCACGAAAACTAGCAACAGCGGTGTCGCATGGGCCACTGCAGCTGATTTCAAGAGACACAATATCAACTACATTTGTCGATGGCCCGGCCTCGGTCGTGAGGAAGGCAAGGTTCCCACCGAGATCTACTATGACGATGACGGCGAGGCCATGTGGGGATATGACATTCCAGGAGATGTGACCCGGCTCCAATGGTTCAAGCTCCTCCTACTGAAACCCGAAGACCTCAGTCGCGAGATGCGCGCCTCCCCCTTCCTTCAGCGCGCCCGCGATATTGCACGAAAGACCGGGAAAGAACCGGTCGACATCGTGGCTGACTACCTCAGACTGCTCTGGAGCCATGCCGAGGAGAAGATCAAGCAAGAAATCGGAAGTGGAGTTTTCAATGCCTTGACCTTGCACGTTGTCGTGACCGTCCCTGCTATCTGGAAAGGCTATGCCCAGCAGAGCACTGAGCAGGCTGTCCGTCAAGCAGGACTCTTGAAGCCTCGAAGGGCCGGACGGACTCAATTGACGGTCGTGACCGAACCCGAAGCGGCGGCTCTATCAACGATCCTGGACCGCTACGATTCTGTCAATGAGGGCAACGTGTATGTTGTCTGTGATGCTGGCGGCGGCACAGTTGTGAGTACTATTCTTTTCAGACGTCACAAATAATACTAACTTGGGGTCAGGACCTAATAACTTACGAAATTGAGTCGATTGATCCCGTCCGCATGCGGGAGGCTGTTGAGGGACAAGGTAGTGAACCGTCGATGATCATACACAGCCCCGATTCCGTCAGCTAATGTAACTATTTAGGTGAACTCTGTGGAGGAGTTTTCGTTGACGAAGCCTTCGAGCGGAGTTGTAGAGAACGCCTTGACCCAGCTTGGAAAGCTCTGAGCCGAGGGGGGAAGAACGAAATCATGAGAGATGTCTGGGAGTACAACATCAAACCTCAGTTCAACACCGGAAACCCAATGAAGGAGTATATCGTGCGACTACCAAACGAGATGTTCTCCAACAAGCCAAAGCAGCGCCTTGACGACACCACCAGGGAGCCCGTCATCAAGCGGGGCAGCATTCATTTCAAGGAGTAGGTTCTACCATCGGCGCCCACATTTCTTCCCTAACCACGTCAACAGGGCTCATATCCAAGCAACGTTCACCAAGGTTTTCACTGACATTGTGGACCTCATCGACGCTCAAATCAAAGCAGCAGAGGCAAAAGATCTTGAAGTCACGGTAAGTTCGTCTCCTTCTATGCATGAATTCAGGAGTCTCACAATACTCAGGGAATAATCCTCGTTGGAGGACTCGGTGGAAGTCCTTACCTCCATAGCCACCTACAAGACATCTACTTTGGCCAGGGGATCGATGTCCTTCAGCCGAGCGGGATGAAACCGTAAGGACTTTGTTCCATATGTTCAGCCACACAGTTTCTAACTTTAGTCTTATAGGAGAACGGCAATCTGTCAAGGTGCCGTGTGCAAAGCTTTCGCAGATGGCGGCGAGGGTGAAGCGCACAAACCCATCGCAGTCACATCTACAATCTGCCGAGCAAGCTATGGATGCGATTATCATGATCCATTCGATAAAAAGAAGCATCTTAAAAAGGACAAGGTCTGGCATGATAATCTTGGCGAGTGGAGGGCGGAGAACCAAATGCGATGGTATCTCAAGAGAGTGCGTGACCCCACATTTCACATCTCGCTGCCTCTGGAACTTCTACTAATCTCTACCAGGGCGAAAGCGTTTCGAATACAGAGAAAGTCAGCCATTCGTTCTTTGGTATTTATGACCTGGACTGGGACGGTTACTTCTCTGCCACCATTTATCAGTGCGATGACCCTTCACCCCCGTCAAGGCTTGAACCAAGTGTCGAGGAGGTGTGCAGTTTTGACTGCACACTCAAGAACTGCATGCCCGTCTCAAGACTGAAAAACCACTTCACACCGGATAATAAGAAGATGAAGGAACTGAACTACAACATCCGGATGTTCCCCAATGGCAGAAGCCTCAAATTTGACGTCGAGGTCAATGGTACACGTCTCGGAGATGCCAATGTTGACATCAAGTTCTGATGTGAGGGGGCGGAGGAGTAGGACACTCCTGCTATGGGACTGGGAAGATGATTGCTTTTGGTCGCTGCTATAGTCTTTGTCTGGTTTGTTCAAGTGTGTTCTTTGTTATAGCTGAAGCCGGGATAACCGAGCTAGAAGATCATCTGGTTTGTTGGCTCTTGTAAATGCCTCCCCTCGTTAGTTGTTCCAAGTCGATTTTAGCTATTATTCGTTATTTTGCTCTTATCTATATCGTACTTGTCGATAGCCAAATTTACACCACCACTCACATGCCATATGTCTTGTACGAAATAGGAGCCTCGTTATGTCTGTATTGCATTATACCCCCAACATCTGAAATGGATAGTGCATCAGGCCAAAATTGGCCACCGGCCCTTGTCTCGGCATACATCCATCCACGTAGCGAGGTTAGATGCTCCATCCCTCCTAACCCACACCTCTTCGATTATCTCTTTCGCAGTATAGTAGCTGCCAAATCCAGTTGCGACTATTCTGGTGTCGATCCACGCCATGATCTGATCACGCTGAATCTTAGACTCTGCCTCTGATCCGGCGATGAGGGCGGGCCAAGCCGTCCCTGAAATCTCGAGACCCTGCTGCTTGAGGGCTCTATCATAGTCCTGTAAGGCTTTTATAACGTCGTCTATGATACTTTGGAGGATCATTGGGTTGACGCGTCGGATGCGTTGGTAGAAGTAGATGAGCAGGGCCGAACATAGGGCGCGCAGCATGTGCGAGTGACTCGTGCTGTTGCTGGTTTCAAATGCCAGACATTTGGACCTGAAGGCGCATACTGACTCCTCTAGTTGGCTTGCACGACGTTGCAGGCCCATGAATGTGTCTATATCGGCCTGGTTGTCAGGTTGATGTAGCGCATCCATCTCGTTGGCCAATCTAGTTGTTTGTGACAACAAGCGTAACCACGTCTCAGGGATCCCGTATATCTGCATGTAAAGGCCGTCCTCGTCGGTGACAGTTCCTGAGAAGTGGGTTTCCTGGTGTGTATCTTTGTTGCGTACTGGCGTGCGTGGTGGGAGGCGGAAGAAGTCATCTAGTTTTGGATCAATGGTGGTGCCCCTTCTCCCATCTTGAGTCATTGGATCCCCATCATCCTCAGCATCGCCAAGATGCTGGCCCTGGCGGTGGGCGGATGTTTCCTGCGTTCTGTATCTCATGGAAGACCCTCCGCGCATCCGAGTGCTTTCAGAAACGATTCGGATCCAAGCGTACAAGTGATGCAATAGGCGTGTGCGGCGTGATACTGTTCCCTTGGCAAGACCACGAGTACGAAAGAGCTTCTCAAACTCTACTAGATAATGGTCGACGTCTACCTGGTTATTAGAGATGAACTGTGTCTGTCAGAGCTGCTACGCTTCAGGACCCAGAAGATTGCGAAAAAAGCTTACCGAAGTCGTGGTGGTAGCGCCCATTGCCATCAACTGTTCCTTATACTTGGCCCTATTTGAACCCTGCGTTTCCTTCTCTACGCATAGATCTAGATGCTTCTTTGCAGCATCATATGCTGCCTCGTGTATAGCAGCCCAGTATCCTTCTGCTCGACAAAGATCTCTACTCTCCTGATCTTTGAGAGAGAGGTGGTAAGAAGACACAGCTAGCAGCCCGTAGAAATTGGACATATTCGCGTGGCTGATCTCGCTCGCATCAACTGAAAAGAGCGTGAGCTTGCTCAAAGTGATCATGGCTGCCGGGATATGCATAGTCGACCAAGGGGACTTTGCGTATATTGGTAGAGACGACATTCGATGGACGACAACGTTTTCGAAATGTGTCAAAAGCCGAGGGGCATCGAGCAAGACGTCGGCCGGTAGTATCAGGTCGTACCGTTCGTTAGTAGGGTGCTCGATAGGTCTGGTTGACGCGTCGGGGCATGTGTCGGTACATCCGGGTATCACCAGATTGCCAGGTTGTCCCCCCCATCGCGTGGAGTCAATGTCGTTGGCGAGAAAAGGGTCATCCAAGGCGATCGAGTTGGGAATGATGTCCCAGTTGAAGAGATCTCCCCATTGGAGGAAGTCAGTGAAGGATCCAGCGTTATCATCGGGCGTTGGAAGGGCGAGTTCCTCGGTAAGAGTACTGCTCGTTGCTGCAATTCTGGGCAGAGAGGTGACAGTTTGTGGATGATCTTGGTCGTGTTGAGACGGCGACGAGTGGACGGACGGGCTTGTACAAGTTTGCGGTGTCTGTAGGCTGAAGTTAAGAACGGAGAAGGGGCCGATCGTTGATGGCTGAGCAGGGAGTTTATGGCTCTCTTCCAACTCAGCCAAGGCGGCGTCGACTGTGTTCGGGATCCCGGATACCAGTTCCTGGCACATGTCCATCCTACTTTGAACTATTTACCAGTTAGTGGCACATAGCTTCGAGGGAAGCGACGTCAGGTCAAGGAGACAACTTACAGGATTCCAAGCATTGTCGACTCCGAAAGGTCGATGGCTCTTCTGTCGACTGAGACTCCTCCTCGCTCCCCTGAAAACTAGCCGAAGGCATCCATCGGATCTCATGGGAATTGAACTCGCATGTCTTCTGAGACTTGACACAGTTGGAGCATGCTGGTCGAACCCGATCACACTTCACGTGACGAACCCTGCAGGCCTCGCAGCCACCGAGTGAATAATTACCACGTCGGCGCTGATTCTTGACTGCTCGTGCCGCGGGGGTGCTTCGGGTTCTCATTTTGGGCATGACAAGAAGGAGAAATGTTGACAGAGCAATTGTGCCGCCCGCATTGGACTTCCTTGAGAATTGGGATGTGCGGAAGTGGTTGCCAACTTTGCTAATGCCCCGTTATATGAAAGTGACGCTTAGGGTGAGAAGTTGCGGAATTGCCTGCCTAAATGGATAACTGTGACCATGAACCCTCCCATTTTGTCACTGATCAAGGGTTTATTGTGAAACAATAATCAAGCTAAATAAACATAAAGAAGCCTATCTAAAAAGAACCGGTGAGGAGGGAGAAGAGAAAAAAAGAAAAAGGACACCTATTACTTAAACTTGAATACCCTTCTTGGTGGCTTCTGTTCTTGGCCAAGTCGATGAAAAGCATCGCCATCCAGTCCGTGTATGTTTGCGTATCCCACAATCTCATGAAACCCAAGCTCCTGGGGCCTGATCACCATTGGAAACACTGCATTTTCCAACATGACGAGTTCATCCCCAACTCTAATGTCAGTGACGCCTGTTCTTCCGACACCCACTAATCTTTGCTCCGTGACGAAGATAGTTCGATGGGGAACTTCAACGACTCTATCCAGTCTCTCCGCCGCTATCCAAGTGGGTGCTTTCTTATAGAACAAGTCCGGTGGCTCTCTATAGAATATCGCAGACAGACGATCTGGCGACCTGTACCAGTCTTTACTGATCTCTTCCTTCAGTCTGGGTACTTGTTTTTCTTCTTCATCCGCGAACTGACCCGGAGGGCGGATCCACTCCCCGTCTGCATCGACCGACGACTTGAATAGTTTGGCGAGGTGCACTACGAACCTCGCTCGCAAGTGAACCTCTTCTTCAAACTGGCAATCTGAAATTGTGGCCTGGATTTCTTCATATTCGGGACTTGAAGAGAGAGGTCGTTCCGTACTGTCATTCTCAGTGGCCACCGGGGAGGGATCGTCAGAAACATGTATCTGCTTTATCATCTGGTTCATCAAACCCGTCACATGCTGCCTCGCCCAGGAGGGAGTCGACGATGATTCTCTTGGAGTTTTGAGGTCTTTGATCCGTCCAATCAGATTCTTCAAGTCGCACAAGGAGGCCCAGAAAAGTTCGATGAGATGGTCGCTTTGGAGCAACTCGTGGAAACGGATAAAGCTTTGAACGAATCTCGAGCATGCCTTGGTAAATTCACGGAGTAGAGCTATCGTTCTGGAGCCGTGGCGTTCTTGATGGGATAGTATACTGAGGAATCGGTCGTAACTATCCGGAATCTGGGACACGACAAAACCGGCTGCCCGCTCGACCGCCCAGGAGACTTCACCGATCGGAAGACACCCATAAATTGACGTGCCCTCGCCGATGCCTGGAGCCCAGTACTGTAGATGGAGTTTGGCATTCAAGCCAGGCAATACTCGCGACAGGAAATGGCGACGATGGGGAGGGTCCTGTTCCGCAAGCATAAGCAGGCTCTGCTCTAGGAACAAGACTTGCCCTACTAGCTCGGGCACGGGCACGTAGCCCACCCTGAAGACGTGACTTATTGTGTCGAGAGGACGGGCGTAGACTTTGAGAACGCCGCAATCGATGTCTAGAGGGTCGTCGGCCTGGCCTTCTGCCCGCCATCCTCTCTCTCTCGCCGGGGGGAAGGAAAACGAAAAGTTGGCAGCAGGTTTTGTGAAGTCGGGTACCCAAGAGGGTGAGTTGGATGATAGCCTGCTGGGATAGAGCCAGAAGATTTCCATCCCAATTTCAATTTTGAGAAGCCATATAGCCACCATCTCAAAGAGAGATTCGGTAGTGAGTGAATAATCTGGCTTGAACACTGCGCGGAGCATCGGTTTCATAAAGATGTAGCGGCCAAATATTAAGTCTCGTGGATCGGAGCATTTTGATAGTGGCGTCATGGAAAGGATAGTGTTGAGGTTCTTGGAACCTTCTTCGAACCACGATCGGATGGCTAGGCAGTTGATTACTTGACGTGTGCGCTGCGATAGTCTTGAACTCAGGTTCCAGCGGCCCATTTCAGGCTCGTATACCATTCCGCTGGTTTGGGGGAGAATCTCGAGGACATCTTGAATCAGAGGTAATGCTTGAGTGCGGAGGTGGCCGACGCAGAATGTCGGGTCTGTGGGCGAGAGAGCAAACTCCTGTTGGATCCATATTCGAGTCCACCATTCCCTGCCGCAGAGCGCAAATAAACCGGCGAATATGTCACGTCTGTGCAGTCCCAGTCTGCCAAGAATAGCTTGAAATGATTCTCCATCCTTCCTCTCTCTGTTGAAGTACCTGAAGAAGGCCTCGTCGACTTCATCACCATCCCCGAGGTACACCAGCACATGAGACGCGGAACTGTATATGGTAGTCATCCTTGCCACCTGCTCGCTCTTCTCGTCGTCATCTTTTTGGTTAATGCAGATCGCGTCCACCCACAGCATCCGCGATGCATCGGGGTATCGGAGAGCGATCAGGCATGCGTGGAGATTGGGTGTGACCTGCAACCTGATGTTATTCACTCGTACCGCAGCCTCTTGAGTCAGGCCAGCATCAATCCCCCAGGTGTATGACACGGCTTCATACACCGGAGTGTCGAGCATGTTTGCAACAACAAGATTGCACACGAGGGGCTCATCCGTGTCTCCGGGGAGCAACTCGAGAAGACGTATGAGTGTTCCACCTTCGTTCAGTGGTAGCGTATCATACAGGGAGTCGGAGATAGTCACGAAACTCGTTGTCGGAGGACTTGACTCCCTGGGTATCGTTTCCTTGGCAGGTCGGGCTTCGGCCATGAGCCTTGTGGCGAGTCCCTCAATTGATGGCACCTCTTGTTGGTTGGGTGGATAATTCGGGTCTATCCATGTGTTAACAAGCTCGAACTTGAGTGAGGCGATTTTACAGCCGACTGACTGTACTTCCAGAGCCCTGCCAAAGAGTTCCACAAATCTTCATCTTGAATTGTCTTGGCTATAACATGCCGCGTAAGGGAAGCCAAGACGGTCTCGGTGCTTGAACTGGTGCCGAACAATGGGTCCCATGATGGAATGTTGTTGATAGTATCTTGGACCCAGGTCTGGACTGAGTCGGTAGCCACTCTGATGGGATCACTCTCTCCCGAGAGCGAAATTCCCATGAATTCCCGAGTCAGCTCGGCTGTAACATGTTGCATGAGATATGTCGAAAGGGCCTCAGCCGGAGTCTCCTCGCCTCCGATGAGGAACGGATCCGATGACGACAACCCAGCATTTATTCCCTGAACCTCTTTTGCAACATCTCGAAGCCAAGAATGGAATTTATCACCGTAAACGTCTTCCTTGTAGCCCGGTGGCCATCGACGTGCTAAATCTGCTGAGCGATCGTATTTCCATTGAAACGCCAAGTTGGCATTTGCTGGGTGTCCAGCCAAGGCAAGCACTGAGCCTAGATCACCAAGCATGATCGATACTGCTGATAAGGGAACTTCCTGACAGATTGAAATGTACATATCAGTGTGACGTGAGACTTGGCGTCTTTCCTCCGAGTTAGCGGGTGGATCGTGCTGCAATAGTTGACGGCATACAGCAGAGTAGGCACGCGATATCTCTCCCAGGACACGCAGGGTAGTAGCATTTTCTGGGCCTTTCGCCTTTAGGTAGCCTTGAACAGCCCTGCGAGCCAGCTTTCCGGCCTCGTCGAGCTTTCCTAGGTGAGAGAGCACAGCTGCGAGTGAGAAGACTGTGTCGAGTGTATACTCATGTAACCTTCCCGCGATGCGGTCGAGTTCATCTTGTGCCATCCGGAGGAGCGATTCCGCCATTTCATATTTCCCGCGCTTTTGGTACATCTTGCCCATGGCCCTCATGAACTGCGCTGGAATCACGCTGTCGGGGTCCATGTTATCCGAGGCCCAGGCTACCAGGTCGTCGCCTTCGTCCCAAGTCGGTCTAAAATGCTTCCACTCAGATGCATTTTCATCCTCGGAATCTGCTTCGGATGTCTCGTCATCTTCAGTCGTCCTGTCAGATGCGCTGTCATCGTCTACCGTCTCTTCTAATGTGTCTTCATCGATCGTATCCCAATCAGAATCAGATGCATTCGCATCGGAGGTGTCGGCTTCGCACTCTTGTCTCTGTTTAGTTGGGACATGGCTGTCGTACGATGATCCAAAGTCTTCAGGAGCTGGAGAGAGATTTGTATCGGATGAAAGGACAGCCGTGGTTTCGCTCTTCGGTTCCGTTTCCGAAAGAGGCTCGCCCGGAGTTTTTGATAGAACCTGGTTTTGTGCTAAGACGAAGTCGTCTCCCATCTCGGCAGCCTTTCCAATGGACGGTTTGGATGTTATGAGTGCCAGGAATGGTGTTTCTCGGAGAAGAATGAGTGTCTGGGTGGAAGGCGTCAACCGGAGATGGCGCGATTAAATGGGGGTCGGGGCCAAACGCCAATACTAACTGAACTCTCAGCCTGGACTCTGCAACCAACTCCTGTGTGGAGGCCGCTAAACCCCCTCCCAAGGAAGCCTCATCTTCATTGGCCATTCTCATTCGTTCGCGAATGAGAGAGCAGGCCAGATAGCGTGAGAGATAAGAAAAAGTGCATATGAGGCTTGCTGTGTTGGTTCCAATCATGGTAGCTATAATATTTAGCCAGCCCAGCTGCCTGCCAGCTGACGATCTTCTGGCTCAGTTATCCCATTGAGGGCCGGGGTTTAACTATAACAAAGAATACATTTCTAACTCCTCATGGCGTCATATCCCAATGCTAACATAGCTCGAAACCTCTTAACCTCTACCTACCCTATCGACTCAGCACACCCGGTAGGAACTACAGATCCCCTAAGACCTCTTCTGTGTCTCTGCACTGGCTCTGCGTTGTTAGTGCTTCTTAGTGCCCGTCTTTGGCTTGCCTTGCAGCCAGCCAATAGACAAGACTCGACTTTTTAGGACCCGCAGTTCTTACCGGATGTGCTGAGTCGATACAGTAGCCCTTAGTCAGCCTGGTCCTGCCTGTTGCTCCTCGCCGCGGCATCATATGCAGGGAGCTGAATGTTGCCGGGCTGGCGGTAGAATGTCAACGGGGCTCGAAGAGCTGTGCGATAGGTAGGTACTCTGCTCACCCCCTCCATATCATCTGAGTCCATCTCGAATGATTCCGATGAACTTGATACCATCATCCCTTGTAGCTCATCGAAGGGTTGGTCAAGAATGTGCTCGCCATAACCCGGAGGGCAAGTCCTGTTGGCCTCAACAAGTGGTCGAAAAGCTAGATGATTGCTTGCACTGCCTTGTTCATCAGAGGGGATGCTTGTGTTGATGGTGATGACAAGCGGAAGCCCCACGGCAAGCTTGAGAATGAGTGAGAATTACACTAGTGAAAGGCTCAGGTTCGCTCACCTCGGAGATATGCCCGTCTGCGTTTCGAAGTGGAATAACCACTCTGACCTTGTGATGAACCCGAATGCCGTGGACATCTATGTCTTGGCTACAGTCGCAAAGTCGATTCGGAATATCGAGCTTCTTGGTTATCATCCACAATTGTTGGTCTGTACCCTCAGGCATGTCTTGCCAGTTGTGTTCTCTCGAGACTTGGAAGTCCCATGTAGAGATAGTTCTTTCGGCTCGGTGGTCTCTTTGGCGAAATAGCGCTCCATTCTGGAGATGAAATTCTCGAAATTCCGTCAGAGTAACTGAAAAGCGTTCTAAACTAAGACTTTTTAGAAGGGGCGAGAGCTTCATTTCGAGCATCACTGAGCCACCAATCATGACGACGCCGGTGGACAGGTTGATAAAGTAGTCGATCTTGTTCTGCCAAGTCCTTTCAATGGGTAGAGACTGCATCATTTCTAACGTATCCGGGGACGGTATGCGAAACACGCGGAGACGCTTTCGGGTCCGTACATCGCGCAATAGCTTCGGCCGGGTTATGGTCGCTTTTTAGTGCATATGTGATACGAGCCTCGGGTATATCCTCGACTGTGTCTGCTGTATTGCCTGGAAGTATAAAATTAAACGGCCATTCGTAATTCCCAGCAGGCAGGGTCGTGCTTGTATCCCGAGACCCAATAAACAGAGGCCACTTGTGTTGGAGAAGGGTAGTCTTAGGGGCCAAGGGTTCGGGCTCAACCCATCTTTTAGAAAGCGCGTTAGCCATCACTTTGGCTCTTCAGCACTGCACTGCATCGATAGAGAAACCTGAACGCGAACTCACAGGTGACATAATGTTCCAACTAGTTCAAGACTAACTTCCTCTACTCTCAGAGGTGACTGCAAGCAAAGCACAACGACACCTGTCAGAGGGTAGTCCTGGGCTTCATACTGGCCCCCTCGGAGGATAATAACGCCTGTCTCCAATCTATGGGCAAGGATTTAGAGGCGGCATATTGTGGGTACTATCATGTATTTACCGGATGTCAAAATGGGAGTATGGAGTTTGTAGCATAAAGTCGAAGGGCAGCGGAGGATGGAGGTAGACTGAGGGGCTTGAGTGGTGATGGAGCAAGGAGGGCGGCCTTAAAGAGCTCAGGAAACGCTGAGAGACGTTGGAAGGGCGAAATAAGAGAGGCCGCGAGGATGGATGCATGTTTTGGGTTTGATCCTTGGGCGCAGGCATAAGTGAGATTAGGCGATGTAACGGCGGATGCCAGTCGCATCAAGATAGATTTGGAGCAAATGACAAACGATCAAGTTGGGGCAAGCAGGACAAATCTTCTCGGGGCTACAAGAAATGGGAGGGGCTTCGACAGTTGGTTTTGAGCTGTTTCTCTGTAGCCGTGTGGTAGGAGGTCGGAAGCATTCCGATATCAAGGCTAACTCGCGCGGGACAATCCCGACCCAGGCACACGGATATATCTCTACCGGATCCATCCCGTGCACTTGAATGACCTCATCGTTACAGAGATGAAGGCTAGCAGAGGAAAACAAGAGCTTGAAGAAATTTGATAATCGAATTACCTGCAAAGCTTTCACCTCTAGCCAAACACTATCCGCAAAAAGCTCGTGAACACTAGGCAAGTTGCCAGCGCTCACTCAACCTCCTCCGCTGCATGAATTCCCGGTCCTAATCGCAGACCAACCCTAACCCCACGAATACTCAAGCCCGTTTGGCATTCTCCCTTGTAAATTTGACCAAGCTGTCCAACCAATCCTGGTGTCCATTCAACATAGGGTTTGGCTTAGCCGTTGCAAGCTGCGCCGCCGGCTTTCCAATCTGAGACTCTTGAGTCAAGATTCTCACAGCGCCATAATCCAAATCTTCGACAAGCCAAGCGTGATATACATCCAGGGCCGTATCTTCGTCACCCTCCTGCCATGCTCTCCAGGCTAGTCGACCGGCCGAAGATGCAGTTGGCGGGGTTGATTCCCACACCTCTGACTGCAGAGGCGGGAAACCAAATGTCGAAAAGCTGAATTTATCACCCTTTTTCAGAAGAGGGCCAGAAGGTGGTGGTGTGATTTGACTGCAGTTGCCATAGTAGGATTCCCATTTCGAAATGTCGGATAGGAATTGCCAGACCTGGGCCGCAGTGATGCCCGTTACGATGACTTCATTGGAGACGTAGTTATCGGTCGTTCCAGGGCGGTACTGGTTTGGCCAGATGATTGCCGACTGCATATTGGCGTGATGGAGAGTATTGGAAGGTAAAAGATGAGTGACAATGAGATAATGATAAAGTGAGAACAAAGTAGTGTTGTGGTATGGAGTGTCGGGCTGTTATTATACCTTAGGTATACAGGCGAAGTCTAACCAGGAGATAGGTAGCCTGGAAACCAAGGAGGGGCTCGAGCTGTGGGGTTGTTCCGATGTTGTATTCGGCCCGCATTAGTTATCAGATCAGGCGTTTGTTGATTACAAATTGTTAAAGAATGGAAGGAAAGTTAGATTTGTACGCGTCATTTTGCCTTCTTTTTTTTCACCTAGAATTTTAAAGTATATGGCATTCGGCCTTTGATTTGTCATCTAGCTTTTTAATCTAGCCTTCATACGATTTTTTGTTGTTCCGAGCTATAAAAAACTTTTAGGGCCAACATCAGGTGAAGCTGCGATAACCTCCACCGCAAGCTTGGAATGAAACGTTTCTGCGGGTCAGGGCCACAATGCCTTGCGGGTTATACTTAGGTATGTCTCACCCACTGTCTATCATGTCTCCTTGATCGACTTTTGAATATCAAGTTGAGAAGGAATGAGAAGCCTCTCAAACGCGGTTACGCAATGGTGGCACAAGAAAGGGGCAAGTAAAAATGTCTTTGACCTCGATTGTCACTGCTCCACCGCGTCAGTGCGCCGTATACCAATCCTTTTTGGATTGTGTAAGCTCTGTCCTACTTCATCTCTTGGACGCCCGAACTTTTTGTTCCCGTCTCTGCATCCCATACCCAGCCTTCTTTCAGCCACCTCCAACGAATGTACGCCTGCAGGTCTTTATCCATAGGTGCCACCCTTTTCCACTCAGGCTCAAACCCTGGCCTCGCGCCCTTTCCATTCCAGTCTTGGGTTAAGCCTCTGAGTATGTCTCGATGAAAGATTCGGAAACTGTCGAGAGCATAAGGGCCTAATGAAGGCAAATGCGCAACCTCCCATCCCTCTCGCTCATCATCCTCTGCCAAGACCTCGTTCTTGCCAATATCAAGACCATCTCCATGAGAGGGGTAGTGTAGCTTCCGGTAGCGCCTTGATTTTGACGGTGGATTCTGCATCCACGCCTTGGCGAACGCCACAAGCCGCCTGGCCCGGGAGTTGTGCAGACCAAGAGGATGAAGGAGGTCTGAAAGGTGTGAGATGGAGGCTTCGGCCAGGTGGTTTGGTGACGGGTAGTCGGATATAAGCTTGAGTAGAACTGGGCGTGCCTGGACACCCCGAGTACGGTTCCAGAGTATGGCGGCAACGAGCAATTTGTACAAATCTGTGCCGACACTTTCTTGTACGAGTCCAAAGTGTTCATTCTGGATGGGGGCTGTGCGAGGGGTCGGGAGTACTCGGTCTACTGGTAGCCTTCGAGTACTTGTCTTGTGCTCTGTAACATTGGCCGTGGACTTTGTGTTCTTCGCGGATTCCCGCCTAGACATGGACCGCGTTACACAACGAGGCATCTCTGAAACGGCGGAAGGACTTTTAATGGTCATTCTTGTGTTGCTGTTGTGTTAAGGGGACGACGGTGAAGAGAGGGCTGTCGTCGATCGATCTCTTTATCCATGACGCAATCCGCCCACACGCGATCGTCCGTTTCAGCTATCCACACTTGATTGGATAGGGCTGAGATGGTAGTCTCAGCAATGAATGGCGTTCTATATTCACTGGAATTACACCCTATTGTAATTGGCAAATGGCACATATGAGCTAGAATTCTGTCACAGTGACAACTCGCTTGCAACCTACCCTGATCATGTTCATGAGTTTGGAACTATTCACATGTCAGATATGCCCGAAAAGAAATAGATCTATTCATAAGACCCGAGATTTGTGTTGCTATATAACTTGTCAACCAGTTGGTTAATGTTGGGGTTTCCCCTGCATCCTCATGCTTACAATTTAACTCAAACCCACGCACCTCTCAAGTCTTCCACGTATAGACCCTGTCTCCATTCATACAGGTTTCCGAATATTTATCGTCTACAAATACTCACGACTGAGTTGTAAGGTGATGATTTTAGGGTGTCACGAGAACCCACGACAGCGCGGCTCGATCGCTTTCGGTCTAGGTCACGTCCTTCTTTCCGCAGCCTACCTATTTTTCATAAGCTTCTCACTTCATGAAACAATCATAATCCTCGCGATATCTTGAAGACGATATCTCATGGCAAGTAAAAGTGCCGAAGTTGACGAAACAGATCACGACATCTCAAAGTGGCTGGCGTGATACTGTGGGCATCAAGGTTGCACTGTGTGGGTTTCTCTGAGCCTAACACCGGACACCATGCCGAGCCTTCTTCACCATCGGTAGCTCTGCATACCTATTCAAAATTACAGAAGCGACAATGATATCCGCGGATAAAATCCATTGCACTTGTCTACATGTTCATCACGAAGCCTTGCGAGGTCAGTATCAGCCGATCATTCGTGTTGAGAGTCCGCTCAGGTGGGTCTCTCGGCACTATGACTATTCGCACGGTGCGGTTACCAATCAAGAGGGGCTGATAAATTTGACCCGACCTCACCCGTGACTTGGATATAACCTCATCTCAACTCACATTCGCGGCCTCCTCCCTTCTTCCCTATCCCCCAATTAAACTCCAACGCTTCTCTCTACCGGTCTGTTTGACCTCAATCTACTCGCTGCCTCGCCGCTCAGCAAAAATGCCTCTCATCGACGCCGACGTTCCCCCCACCACCAACGACCTCCACTACGTCGTCTACTTCGCCTCTGGCGAGCCATCCTGGTGCCCGGACTGCCGCGATGCCCTACCTGCTCTGAACGCCGTCTTTGGAGCCGACTCGGCGCCCACTGCCTACATCGTCCGCGTGGGCTCATTCGCTGAGTGGAAGGGCAACCCCAAGAACAAGTACCGCAATGAGCCATACAACATTCAAGGAGTTCCTACGGTTGTCCGCTATCAATATGTACACACTCTTTCCTTTCAAGGTTTTGATTTCTATATGGCTAATGCTTTGATAGGGCAACGAGGTCGCTCGGTTGGGTGACATCGAGAGCCAGAACGAATCGGATCTTCGCAAGTTGGTTGCCTGAGCGATCAAAAATCATGTCGAGCATCAAGCCACATTGACACTACAAAATGAATAGACAGTTTCAAAAACCATTACACCTAAACAACTATTTCACTTGTGGTTACATTACCATTCGCTTCGTGCAAACGAGACATGTAATGACACTATCCCCGGGGTCGACATATTCATTGATAGGCTCCAACATTTGCTAGAGAAATTCAGGCGTAAAGGTGGAATCGCTTTAGCGAAAATATTTTATTCATGATCAACGTAATAGGTGGTATTCGAAATTAATCCAAGCCCGGTTCTCCTAGTCCCAGCGGCGCCAAGGTCCTATCCTGAAGGTGTGCCACCCTATCTACTTTCACTCCACTTCCAATTCAACTTAGTTGAATCCCTCAGGCCAGAACTCAGACAGCCACTCATAGGGGTCCTCGGGCTCGTACTGGTTGGTGACCTTTCCGTCAAAGTCGACAATGTGGTCCCTGGTCTCGTTGTAGAGAGCATACTTCTCATCAGGTCCGTTGCCAATGTAGTAGGGCACAGTTTGGACATTGTTTCCAATCTCCTTGTCGACAATGCTTGTGACGTTGTCGATCTGAGAGTTCTTGAGGCGGAACTCGTCGCCGTAGTTGGGGTTGATCTAATGCGCTGTCAGCACGTGGAAAGCCAGACGTCAGAAATCGAAGGGTACTTACGATGCCCATTCTCAGGCCATTCACTGCAACCACGTTCTGAATGGTGGCATTTCGCTTGGCCTGGTTAAGGCAGTTGCCACAGGACTGGTAGAAGGTACCAAAGTTCTCGGCATAGAAGCCTGTGATGTTGTACTTGCCACCAAGAGAGTTGTCTTGGAAGATCTGTGCGATATAAGTTAGCTTCAGTGAGCTCTATCTTAGCATAAAATGACTGACCTTGTCTGTGGCACTTCGAGCTCCACCTCCAATGACTCTGAGTTGTGTGTTGAGACCCTTGGAGGTCAACGCATCTTCACACACGTCCTCCCACCAAACTGCAAATTGTTAATCATTGGCCGAATATGATTCATCACGAAAACATACCGTTCTCCACCCAAGCATCACCTAGGGCGTGGATGCCCTCTGCCTGGTTCTTTCCGATGATGACGTTTCGGATGGTAGATCCGGGCATCAAGTTGAAGACGGTATCAGCGTCAGTGCCCTCAGCCTGCTCATTGCAGCTGCCTTCGGGACGCTCATAGCGCTTCATGCCGCCATCAAAGACCTCTCCAGGCATGATGTACTTGGCATTCTCAAAGACCACCGTCTCCTTGGCAACAGGAAACTTGGTGATGGGGAAAGGGAAACGGGGAGGTGGTCGTTCACCAAGGTCTCCCTGAGTAGCGTCACTGTCACCTTGATTGCCATCACCAGTCTGAGACTGACGGGATCCAATGACGCCGGCCTGGGCAAGGGCAGGGACGAGAGACAAAAGCACGGAAGCCTTCATTGTGAAGATGGGCAGGACGCTAGTGTGATGTGTGACGGCACAGTAAAGAGTTGAAGGGAAAACAGTGAGTCAATGCACAGTCTCTGAAGATCTCTAGAGTCAATATGCCTTCCACGAGGTCACTTATATACTTGCTTGCCCCCAACATCGGTTAGAGCCTTCCCTGGTGCCCCCAACATGTAAGTCCCATGCCACCATCCTCCCAACTGGCTGAACGTCAACAACTCTGTCATGCCAACAGGATGCGATGGCCCGATAGCATGGATTCTCTGCTTGATGGCATACCTCTCGTCTATCGAATTCAGTCAAGTGCAAGTGCACTATGGATGACAGGTCGTCCAACCCCAGCCTACGGAAGAATTTGACTCTGAGATTCCGTGAATCAATGACTCGAGTTTTAAGTGAGATTTTCCCCGATCCTTGACAGACTGAAAATCTGGTCTGGGGTTGACCAGGCTTGACTGGTTTCTCTCCGCAGCCAAGAGAGTGCTACGCCTTAACGTTGCGGGGTTGGAGGAAGGCGGGGTGAGCTTGAGATCTTTGCTGGGAGGTGATGTTATTGGTGGGAAATTTGGAATAGTATTTCCATCCAATCATGACTCTTTTTTCGAGATGGAAGAAACAAGATGCTCTCGATCACCAGAACCTGATGATGACGATGGATTTTTTTCATGCCCCCTTCATTTTAGATGTGCGAATGGATTCAAGCAACATTGTTGTTTTCTGTCCAGCAGTGTGTTGAAAGCGGTGGTGTTTGCTCTGGCGTCTGTCAGTTTGCAACCAATTGAGCTTCCTTCACACGAGAACTCTGTGATGAACAAAAAATGATGAACAAGCGTAGAATACAACTAAGGATGCATTCTCTAAAATGATATGAAGTCACTGAAGTTTTTTAAGATACACAGCATCTGACTTATTCAACATGCAAGCCCCTGCGTCGCCAATCTTAGCATGCTGGCGTCTCGGCTCCCGGCACCGCCAGCAGGGAGATCTCCAGGTAATGAACTATGCATAGTGTTATCGTTAACAGAGCTTAATTAAGGTAGCAGATAAGGGGCTGCCATTGGCGGGAGCGACTATAGTCAAAACTTAAATATAGCACAGATGCGGTCTGGTCTTCTAAAGTGTATGACTTAACCTATAGCTAAATAGAATCTTAAAAAGTTTAAGTAAACACGGAAGAAGGAACAATAGAAGCGTGACTTCGTAACATGTCTGAACTCCGATCATTGCTAGTTGTATCGTAAACAGGATTGAGATTCGTAAAAACTTGCATGCAGGGGCAAAAACGTACAATATCAAGCCGCTTCCACTTGCAGTGATGAGATGAAGGTATCACCATTCTAGCACACCACGCTCTCACACATACCATAGCATCGTGGGGTTTGATCGAAATAACCACTTGGAGTTCATACACCCAATAAATACCCGCTATAAACCGCTCATCGCGAAAAAGGGCCGTCGGCATCCGTACTCCTTGGCTAGCTCCTCAATCTTTGCTTATTTGTAGCTCGATGTTCTAGGAAGATAGGGGAGGATTGCATTGATTTGAATCTTTCTAAATACGCGGCTTTTTGCGTAGCCTGATGACTTAAGAATCGCCGACTCTAGATCTTGATCTACCAATGCCGTTGGTCAAAGATTCCAAGACATGCAACATGACACTGGGAAAGCCAACTGATGTCGATCCCGGTCCTTGGTGTTGTCTTTCATGGTTTTCAAGTCGTGCTGATTTCTTCGAAGCCCAAACTGTCTCAGTCTCTACAAGGAAAGGAAAGGGAACTGCTTGGTGTCCGAACGCTCATCGCTAATACGCCAACTTCGGGAGGGGCGTCTCATCAAACATGCCTGTCATTCTTACCATTTTCATTCAGGCCAAAGTGGCTCGTATTTAAAGTAAATAACGGGCCTATAACAGTGGTAGAGCTTCATATCAGAACGATGGCCGTGCGCCGGTGAGCAAGTTTCCATATGCCGCCGTCAATGACCCATGAAACGACCAAGAAGCGGGAAAGCCGGAATATATAATCTCGTACGAGGGAAAACTTAATTCCTCGTGTCAACTCAAAGCCTTCCTGGGATCAGATAACATCGTCGTATTCAGTGTAAATTACGCCATCGCGTAGTCCATTGTACGTAAGACCCAGTTATGTCAATGACAGACCCCCCCTGGCCGGGACCAAGCGGTACGCCTGAACTCCGAAGGGGACCGTGATCCTTTACCGCAGCACGGTAATATAGATCATCGCTCCGGAGTCGCACCTGAGAAATCACACGGGTCCTAAATCCATCTATCACGGCTTTCCGCTGGATAGCTCGCTAGATTTTCCACCAACCGTCCGGTGGGTAAGATACAAAACCCACCAATGACGGCACTTTGCCGACTCCAAAACGTCACATCGCGGACCCTTGATCGTTTCTGTTTCACGTTCTTGGGAAGAACCACTTCTTTGCAAGTTAGGGTCCCCCTTTCTTTTGTAAAAGTCAAGACAACGCGAGTGAAGGGTTCCTAATGTGGCAGGTCTAGGCAATGCTCCGGGCTCCGTGGACACGAATATGGATAATTATTCATCTGGATTTTTGTATCTTCTGTGAATTCTGTTTGTCTATAAGAGTCGAGCTTGTCCGCCTCTGAATGACATCTTCTTTCACTTCGGTAACCAACATTAAGCTTATTTCTTCCTTCCCCGGCTGGTCCACACTTGGCAACCCCTTATTTTCAACCTTATCTTTCTCACTCCAACTATCTGTCACTCAAGCCTTCCCATTTGTTCCCCCCCTCTTTTCTCTCTCACAATGAAGCTGTCTTCCGTTTTCGCGACCCTTTTGGCGACTGTCGCCGTCGCTTCTCCCATTGAGTCGCGTGATGAGTTGATCAAGCGCCAGTCCAAGGAGGCTTGCAGCGTTGGTTACTGCACTCAGAACGGTGGTACCACTGGTGGTGCCGCCGGTGAGACCGTCACTGTCACCTCTGTTGCCGCTCTTATCGAGGCTGCTAAGCGTGATGGTCCCCTTACCATCATTGTCTCTGGCAAGCTTTCGGGCTCTGACCGCGTCCGACCTACGTCTGACAAGACCATCATCGGCGCTGCTGGTAGCTGTGAGTTTGCAATTGGCTTTCCTTCACTTTCTCGGTTTCTAACTTGTACCAGCCCTCACTGGTGTCGGCATCTACGTCCGTCGCCAGAAGAACGTCATCATCCGCAACATGAAGATTGGCCAGGTTGATGCCAGCAACGGTGATGCTATTGGCATTGATGAGTCTACCAACGTCTGGGTCGACCACTGCGACCTTTCTGGTGACCTCAGCGGCGGAAAGGACGACCTCGATGGTCTTCTCGACATCTCCCACGGTGCTGACTGGGTGACTGTCTCCAACACCTACTTCCACGACCACGTAAGTCAACAAACGACTTTTATTAGACAGAAAGCATATACTGACGTTCGAATTACAGTGGAAGGGCTCTCTGATTGGTCACTCCGACAACAACGGCTCGGAGGACAAGGGCAAGCTCCACATCACCTACGCCAACAACTACTGGAAGAACGTCAACAGCCGTCAGCCCCTCATCCGCTTCGCCACCGTCCACATTGTCAACAACTACTGGGACGGCATCATCCTCTCCGGTGTCAACACCCGCATGGGCGCCCAGGTCCTCGTCCAGAGCTCCGCCTTTGCCAACTCTGCCGAGCGCGCCATCTTCTTCGCCGACTCCAAGGAGACTGGTTACGCCGTTGTTGAGGATGTCGACCTTGGTGGCTCTGTCAACTCTGCTCCCAAGGGTACCCTGACCTCTGCTTCGCTTCCCTACAAGGTCAGCGCTCTCGGCTCCGCCAAGGTTGCTTCCACCATCCCTGGCACTGCTGGCCAGAAGCTGTAAGCGTGTCTTGTAAGCAAGCATGTCTTTGAAGGTACCCTGTAGTTCGACGGGGTGGATATTAGGGGTGGTTTGTTATTCTCGAGCTCTCAGATGTAGCAGGAGCAGCACATAGTTTTTTACAATATCAGTACATAGTTGGTTTATCTTGAACATATGGGCGTTCCCAAGCAACACATGACCATTGATGCCCCGTGGGTTGTTTGACTTTGGGCCATAGTATCCTATCCGCTTCTCTAATACTCTTAGAAGGCATTATGATTGATCTTCCTGGACACGGGATAGGTATCGGGGCTTGAAACCCCGCATGCTATGTTCTTCCCCAGCTCGGGTTATTTAGCCACGTGTAAACGACAGCATAGTCTCGCTCTTCTCACCCACCATTCGAGCGCTTCTCTTTTACCTCGGTCCCCTCTGTCCGGGCGCGAATCATTAACAGGGATTGGCCGGCCTAAACATTTTAAGTTCTGCCCAATATCCTGCTACCCCAAACAATACGAACCCGATTTTGCGCACCAATGACATTCAATTGCCGATCAGAGAAACTGCGGATCATGCAGCCTATAGAGGCATTTCCTGGGGTCTTGCCATCGCGTGATCAAGGCATTGAGTGGGCAGGTCGGTGGCAGGGATCGGCGATGCTACCCCAGAAGAGGGTGTTTCGCGGCGATCCGGTACGACCCTCGGAGGAAACCCCGAACTAGAGGGGGCGCGTGTTGGAATAGCTTCCATGCCAAGCTTCGAAGAGAGGAAGGTGTAACCTTAATAGTTGTAATAGTTGCAGCGGTGCTCGGGGTAATGCAACGGCGGTCTTTATAGTATCTGGGGTAGGAAGTTACTATAGCCAAACTCTTATATAATGCTACTCCCTCTTCCACTATAGATATCGTGGGGTCTGCTCTGTGTCTTCTTCATCCACTTCTTCCTTCTTAGGCCGAGAGACATCTCTGGCACATGCACGTCGCCATGCAGTTCTTCCAACTCTTGCCACTGGCATTCATCACTTCGGTCTTGGCTGACGAGGCCAGCCTTGCCCAAATTGAAAGTGCCTTGTCTTCCCTTTCTGTAACGAACATTGAAGATGTCCGCGGAAACATCTATCTCCCAACAGATTCGGATGGCTTTGCTGTGACTTGGAACAGCAGCAACCCATCAGTCATCAGCAATGACGGTGTGGTCAGCCGTCAAGGAAGCGACACTATAGTGTCTCTTGTTGCTACAATTGAGTCGGGTGATGAGGTTCTTGAGCGAGAGTTCAAGGCCTCTGTCCGACAGAAGACTAGCATCGGAGCTTTCGAAGCTTACGCTTTCTCATACTTCACGGGAAGCTCTATTGCAGGCGAGAACATCTTCTTCGCTTCAAGCAATGGAAACAACGCCCTCGACTGGAAGGAACTTAACGGCGGACAAGCAGTCATCAAGTCGAAATTCGGTACTAAAGGTCTGCGAGATCCTTTCATCATTCGCTCTCCCGAGGGCGATACCTTCTACTTGATCGCTACCGACCTATCCATCGGTAGTGGTACATCTTGGGGAGCGGCAGTCCGACAAGGTAGTCTCTACCTTGAGGTTTGGGAGTCTCATGACTTGATCAACTGGTCTGAGCAACGACATATCAAGGTCTCACCTGATAATGCTGGCAACACCTGGGCACCTGAGGCGTTTTGGGACTCTGAGCAACAAGCTTATGTTGTCTTTTGGGCTTCGTCACTGTATGCCGCGGATGATCCCAACCATACGGGAAGCTCCTATCACCGCATGTTGTACTCTCTCACTCGCGACTTCGTCACCTTTTCAACGCCAGAGATCTGGCAGGATACTGGCGATGCTCGTATCGACACAACCGTCATTAAGTCCGGAAATACCCTCTACCGCTTCACCAAGGATGAAGGCGCCGTTACGGGATGCACAGATATCATCCAAGAAAAAGTCCAACTCTCTTCTTGCGCCTACTGACGAATGGACACCTCAGGCCACTTGCATTGGAGCCAAGGCTGGAACTAAGGCCATCGAGGGACCCACGGCATTCCGATCGAACGCTGGTGATGCTCATGGAGAAAAGTTCTACCTCTTTGTTGATGAGTATGGTGGTCGGGGTTATATCCCTCTTGAGACTGCTGATATCGACAACCCGAGCTGGAAGGTTTCGAGCAGTTATAAGCTTCCCACAAGCCCTCGACATGGTACGGTTATTCCTATCACCGCGGAGGAGCTTGAAGCGCTCGACAGTGCGTTGGGCGCATAGTTGGCTTGAGTCCCTGTTGATGGGCATAGGCTGCAACTTGATTGTTGAGTGTATGATGTAGCGGCCGGATCAAATTAAATAGCTAAGGAGTCTATGTTGACGGAATATATCTCATAACACATTTTCCTTTGAGGAGACCATGTTTCTCACTACCTAGTTGCATGAGTGGGATGCTAGGTAATGACGGACCGCAATTGCCATGTTCCGCCTCCGTTTGTCAAAATCTTTGCCAGTGAGTATCAGTGCAAATAGAGTGGTGAGTAGTGGGAGTAGTATAACATGGTGTTATTCTCACAGACCCCGAGGACTAAAGACGGCCCATCCAAGGTGTGGGCGGAATGTACGGATGCGATTATTGCATCGCCTGTTAACCTCTTGGACACAAGACACATGTGATCTCTCATTGCCGACAGACAGGGTATTCTAAAGTCTAATTGACTAGGATCAACGGGCTTAAAACCTCAATATGGCCGATCCCGTCATGACAGCCCCAGTCGCAGTGTCACGATGTTACCAACCCCGCATATCCCTCATGAATTCGACTTACCCCGGGAACTGGCTAAATGAATCTTTGCGGCTATACTCTATGGCATGATCGGCATATTCGGAATTTTATTCTATCCACCAATCCACCAATGCCGGTTCTAAAATGTTGGTCTCCGTCGGCACCTTCGGGTGCGTTTCCGAAGCAGTTGGATATTAGGTTTTGCCTCTTGCTGTGCGTTTTTGTTTACTATATAATCCATCACTCCATATGAGCCTCAAGTTAAGGACTGAATCTTGGTATCGCTTCCTCCGGTTATGCGGCCACAATGAAACTCCTCAATTCCCTTCTTACGGCATTAGGCGCAAGCCTATGCTGCGCTCGCACTCTCAATATTCGTGGTGGACGACCATTCGACGTCATTCAAAGTCCCCATGAGAGAGATCTACTCCAAGATATCGTGACATTTGATGAACATTCGCTGTTTATCAATGGAGAACGGGTCACGATATTCTCTGCGGAGATCCACCCGTTCCGACTTCCTGTGCCAAGCTTGTACCTGGACCTGTTCCAGAAAGTCAAGGCGGCGGGATTCAACATGGTTTCGTTCTATGTTGACTGGGCTTTGCTCGAGGGAAAGCCAGGAGAGTTTCGGTCTGAGGGTGTTTTGGCCCTTGAGCCGTTTATCGATGCTGCAAAGGAGGCGGGCATCTTTCTCTTGGCTCGGCCTGGGCCATACATCAACGCGGAAGCGTCTGGTGGTGGTTTCCCGGGTTGGCTGCAGAGGGTCAAGGGAACACTCAGAACGAATGCTTCGGATTATCTGAGTGCCACCGATAAGTAAGGAAGGCAACCAATCAATGAAAACTTCGCTCACATTGCATAGCTATATGGAACACGTTTGCTCCATTATCGCTAAGGCCCAAATCACCAATGGTGGGCCAGTCATCCTGTTCCAGCCCGAGAACGAGTATAGTGCCGGCGACGGTGTCCCGTTTCCTAGCCACGAGTATCTCAAGTATGTCAACGACCAAGCTAGGAATGCCGGCATTGTGGTACCTCTCATCAACAACGACGCATGGCAAGGCGGCACTGGTGCACCTGGATCAGGGATCGGAGCAGTAGACATCTATGTGAGTTTATAGACTTACCGCTGTATTCACCTCGCTGACAGCCATAGGGACATGACGGTTATCCTGCAGGATTTGATTGTGTAAGCCATTCAGGTCACGACTTTCTTCGCATTGCTAACTTCCCAGGCCAATCCCTATACCTGGCCAAAGGATGGCCTCCCAACAACATGGCACGCAGAGCACATGCAAAAAGAGCCCCAACACCCCATACTCCATCATCGAGGTACGATCCATGAAGCTTTACAAGGACCTTTCTCACAGTGTATAGTTTCAAGGAGGCGCGTTCGACCCTCCTGGAGGTGGAGGTTTCGAAAACTGTTACATCCTCACTAACCACGAATTCGCTCGCGTATTCTACAAGAACAACCTTGCGGCAGGTGTGACAATCTTCAACATTTACATGGTAAGTCTTCTCTCCATATTTTAAAATGATAACTAACAGTGCAGACCTTTGGTGGTACCAACTGGGGAAACCTTGGCCATTGTGACGGTTACACATCCTACGACTACGGTGCGGTAAGTTTCAGATATATCGAGTTAGTTCAGAGTGTTTCTAACATCTTGAAGGCAATTAAGGAAGACCGATCTATTGACAGGGAAAAGTACTCCGAGATCAAGCTCCAGGGCCAATTCTTGCGCGTGTCCCCGAGCTACGCAACCGCTACTCCAGGCAACCTCTCTACGTCTAAATACACTGACAATGAGGATATTGCCATTACTCCACTTACCACAGAGAAAGAAGGATCGTTCTTCGTAGTGAGACATTCAGACTTTACGAGCACTGAGCCATCCTCCTATAAGCTCAAGCTGCCGACTTCAGCTGGAACTCTCACAGTTCCTCAGTTGGGTGGTTCGCTGTCACTGAATGGCAGAGACTCCAAGATCCATGTATCCGACTATGCTGTTGGAGACTACACGGTTCTCTACTCGACGGCTGAGGTCCTCACCTGGAAGAAGTTTGGCGACAAGACGATCCTCGTGCTCTATGGTGGTCCTGATGAGCTTCATGAGGTTGCCATCAAAGGAAAATCCTCCTTCAAGGTCGTCGAGGGCAATGGTGTGAAGAGCGAGAACAAGAAGAATGTCGGTGTCCTTCAATGGAAGACATCGTCATCTCGAAAGGTGGTTCAGCGAGATTCACTCGTCATCTACCTACTAGGTACGTTCACTCTGGTCAAAGATTTAAGAAGACAACTAATACTTGCTAGACCGAAACTCTGCATACAAGTACTGGGTTCCAGACCTACCCGGCAAAGGCGATCTGGCTGCATTCGGAACCTCGGTCATGAACCCAGACTCAGTCATCATCAACGGACCACAGCTGGTTCGATCAATCTCCGTTCAGGGCTCCAAATTGTCCGTTCAGGCAGATTTCAATGTCTCTTCCACACCGCTTGAGATCATCGGGGCTCCCAAGGGTGTTTCCAAGTTGGTCCTGAACGGCAAAGAGCTACGATACCAGAAGTCGAAGCTAGGGAACTGGGTCGCCCAGCGCGATGTCAAACTCCCTTCCATCAAGGAGTTGGATCTATCATCGCTGGATTGGAACTATGTCGACTCACTTCCTGAGATCAAGAAAGACTACAACGATGCGAAATGGCCTGTGGCCGATCAGACTACCTCCAACAACACACGGGTTCCCCTCCAAAACTCGGTATCTCTGTACGGTTCTGACTATGGATTCCACGCGGGTGCTCTTATCTACAGAGGCCACTTTACCGCCGACGGCTCTGAAACACAGCTCAAGCTATGGACGCAAGGTGGACGCGCTTTTGCCACTGCAGTATGGCTTGACGACAAGTTCCTCGGCTCGTTCACTGGCAATGGTGCTACAGGAAACTTCAACTCTACATATGAGTTACCGAAGCTTCAAAAGGGAAAGCGCTATGTGGTGACAGTAGTCGTTGATAACACGGGACTCAACGGAAACTGGACGCCTGGCTATGATGAACAGAAGAGTCCACGTGGTATTCTGGACTGGGCTCTCGTGTCCAAGAGCGGCCGTGAAACTTCATTTACCAAGTGGAAGCTCACGGGCAACTTAGGTGGCGAAGACTACGAGGACAAATTCCGCGGTCCTCTCAACGAGGGAGGCTTCTTTTTTGAGCGCCAAGGTTACCATCTTCCGTCACCGCCACTCAAACGCTTCAAGAAAGGGTCACCATTCAAGGGCATCGACAAAGCCGGAGTGGCATTTTACACAGCGAAACTTGGCCTGGATTATCCCTCCAGCCAGTTCGACATTCCATTGTCATTCACATTCAAGAACACGACTGACACTGGGGCGTATCGCGCTCTCCTCTTCGTCAACGGCTTCCAGTTTGGTCGCTACGTGAGCAGTATTGGCCCGCAGACGGTGTTCCCTGTCCCGGAAGGAGTTCTTAACTATCAAGGAGACAACTGGATTGGAGTATCTATTTGGGCGCTTGAGGACAAGGGTGCCAAGTTGCCTGAACTGCGGCTTACTGCTGGTGCTCCCGTGCAGACTGGTCGACAGCCTGTCAAGGTAGTTCAGGGGCCCAAGTATAGCCAACGGTCTGGGGCATACTGATCTTGTACATAATTGACGACTCTTGCTTCTATTGTTTTCAAATGCTATAGTTCAATGGACAGGAGGTGAGCCAGACTTCCTGGCCAAGCCATGCGCACCTGGGTAGGTAAGATCAAATAAATACATTCCATTATTACGATACTTGCCTAGGCAGTGTGCAACGATCTTGTGTGTCGGTGTTCCCGGCTCTATGATAAAGAACATGATTCTAATATATCATAGCATTAAATCCTAATCGGCACCTCCCATTCCCCTGCCGCCATAATATGCAAGTATGCCCAACTCATAGTGACGCCTTGTTGGAGGCCTTAAAACTGGGCAAGCCTCACGCTTCTGACCGTAGGCTAGTGACGCTAGTCATCAGCCACCTCGATCTAGCCAACCGACAATAGACAAATCAAACCCGCACACCACATTCTTACTCATCGGGCACTGTACTTGCCAAGGCGGATTACCTGCTGTCGTGGATCATAGGGATTGGGCGAATTGGCAGGCGCATATTTCAGCTGAGAGTGGCATGAGTAACGCTATGCTCGGGTTTGTCATATATATATATGCATCTTCAGTACCCGAAAGGACCTTATGGATTCCTCACTTCTTGTCACCTCGTAACGCAGCTCCAACCCAAGACATCTCTGGCTCTGCACGAAACCACAAGGACAGTTACCAACTCATTTTTTCTGTCCATCACTACCCCGCCCACTTCCAAGACTTGATTAGACCATGGGGGACGAAAGCCCACACGAGGTAGATGCTCCGTTGAGCTCGTCAAGGGCCCACTCTCACGGCGAAAAATGTCCAGGTAACCTCTGTTCTTGTCTCATTTTAGCATTCTTCCAGAAGAGAAGGACGAGAAGGACAGATGAGGCGCAATTTCTGTTCCATGACCCTTGCGATACCTGTTCTTCTTTCAGTGAACGAGAACCCCTCTGCGACTTCTGCAGCCACCTCCGACTTCGTCATCTGATAATATGCCTTCGCATCGAGCTTACGGATGTCGAGATTTCTCTGGACCATTATCACAAGGACAGAGACAGTGGGGTCTCGAGGGTCATAACAACCAAAGGTTGTGCATTTTGCGAGTTAATGGCCAAGGCTATAGGGGCATACTTTGAAATTTCCGGCGAGAATGAGGAGGCTAGACGGCCCCAGACATCCAGCCTAAGTTTGTACCTAGGGAACTTCCAACGCGAGCTCTTCTTACTTGGTCACTTACCCGGAGGAGAAATTGGTGGAAAAATCAACCTGCACTACAGCCGAATAGCGACCCCCTCGATATCAACTTCCCCGAAATGCATCATTCCGAATTTGGTGGATTGGTACCGGATCCAAGGATGGCTCAGCCACTGCAACCAGGAACACAGTTGCAAAAGATCTGGGCACTCAGGTGTGCCGGAAGGATTCCGACTCATTGATATTGAGAATCGATGCGTTACATCTGAATTCGGACAAGACGCGAAACTTGGAGTTGACATCAAGTTTGCTGCCCTCAGTTACGTTTGGGGGGAAAGCAACGTCTCACGAGATAATGCACTACTCAACTCCAACGAGTCCGAGTTTGGAACAGATGGTGGCATGAAGGAAGGAAAGGTGCCGCAAGCTATTGAGGATGCAATCACGATATGCAAGCGGTTGAAGCAGCGCTACCTATGGGTAGACCGATTCTGCATCATCCAGAATAACAAAGACGGAAGAGAGAAACAGCGTCAGATCGATGCAATGGGCGACATCTATTCTTCAGCCGAATTCACCATCATCCATGCAAGCGGAAAGGGCATTCAGTGTCCCATCCCGGGTGTTTCTAGGGAACGCAAGGTCCTTCAATTTGGGTCGGTAATTGCAGGGCTGGAAATTACCATCACATACCCTGACTTCAAAAACTTTCTTGAAAAACTCCAAATGGAATACTCGGGGTTGGACCTACCAAGAAGCCATCCTCTCGCCAAGGAAGCTAGTCTTCACGTCTCTCGAAGTTTGGTTCGAATGCAATAATCCAGACAACTCATATGAGCGAGAGGACCAGTATTCGACCCAGAGGACGAGCCCGTTTGCCGACTGGGGCAACAGAATGACACAATTCCGAATGAATACCTTCTCCTCATCAGGGATACTTAATTTCACAAACTTTGCCCACCACCTAGAGTCATACACAGCTCGATCTCTCACAAACCAATCGGATATCTTGAACGCCTTTACGGGTATCCTGGCGTCAGTCTATGAAGGTAAACGGATCTTTCATGGACTGCCAGAATACGATTTTGACCAAGCCCTGCTTTGGTACTGCAAGAACAATGACAGACCAACACGGTGGGGCGAATCTTGCCCTTCATGGTCATGGACCTCGGTTAGTGAGACAGTCAGTGCTCCAGTGAACGATTTCATCAGCGGATTCATGGGAACACTGGTCTGGTGGGTTTATCGTGGTCCGGATACGGGCCTTACGGCTATTAGGCCTCGCAACAGTCTTCAACTGCAAAAGGACCAGGACGATGGTCCACAAATCCACCTCCTCTTCGCATGGTGGAAAGGATGCATTGAGGCCCCCATTCCGGAAAATCTAGAGCGGCAACTTGAAAATTATTCCAAATACATGGATGACCCAGACCTTACAAGAGAGTGGCCAACTCTCAAGAAAGTCTGGGACGATATCAAAAAGTGCCCAAAAAGGCCGGGCCAGAAGCGTTCACGGATCTCCGTTTTGGCCTCAGAAAAGAAGACCAACCGCTGGTTGACAAGCTACCGAGCTGTGCCCTATTGACTCGCGCGCAGACGGCTCGATTCAGGGTTTCAAGGGGCCAGAGCGACTATTGTCGCTCTCTTCAGAAGCTATTCATCATGGATTCAAATGGCGAGCGTGTAGGAATGATTGAGGGGAATATTACTGAACCCACCCTCACCGAATCAAAACTATCGCAGGACCCATGTGAGTTTATGGCCATCTCTTTGTCAAGGAACGTCGCCCAACCTGGCCGCGAAAGGGACTTTCCCGTCCCCGATTATGACGGCAGGTTATCTTACATGCATAATCGGCTGTTCTCTGGAAGGAATGGGGGCGAGGATAGACGGCCGGTGGTGAACGTCCTGCTTATCGGTCGCACGGAGGAGTCATGGCTTGCACATCGGATTAGCGTTGGTTGGATTAACCTTGTAGATTGGTGCAGGGCGAAGCGTGAGTTTAAAACGATCGCTTTAGAGTAGTGAAATGAAAGTGGCTTTCTTCTTCATTTATACAGGTACCCAGTCCAACGCTGAAAACATTAGCCATATTGATGTTAACCCATAAACCGGTCTTATATTATGGTTCACAAAAACCCAGGCACCCTGACGCAGAACTTGTAAACGATGCTCGCGTGAAGCAACTAATTTCTATCCTCTCCTTAGCAACCGTTCCAACACCAGTCTATAACCTATCAAGGTAGTTCAGGGGCGAAACAGTCTGGGGCATATTAATGTTGTCTATCACGGTTAATGTCTGGCAGTCTTGTTACGCTCCAACGAATGAAGCGATTCTGTTTGTCAATCTCATCTCAACATCAGAACAATACTCAAGACTGCCAAGGAAGCCCTCGGTCAAACACGTTGAATCATGTAAACTCAAAAAGCCAGACCAATCGGGATGGCCGGTGATAATTACCATGTATAAACCTCAACAAGGAAATGCCAATACCGCCATCGGCTGAAAGTTGCCGGATGAGATCCACTTTGCGTCAGCTCGTCAGCTTGGCGGTTGCCCCTGGCTTGGGTATGTCACCGAGTCAAAAACAAGTTTAACGGCGGATTTAAAAACGTTGAAAGAGCGTAAAAAGACCCGAGAGTGAGTCCTAGCTCCAACGTCAAATCTAAATAAAGTAGCAGCATGAGTTGAGGCTGTCTTTGTGTGGTTGGCTCGTCTCGTCTCGGTTGTGACGGCTCGCTGGGGTGGGTTGGTCCACGAGAGTCTCCCAGTCAGCGCAAGGCGATCAGCGGACATTCATATGCAGACAATTTCTTGCATTCGTCTTCTCCTTTTTCGTCTCTGTTTTTGTCCCTTTGCCAGCTTCTCTCCGCGCTCGAAGCCTTTCATCACGTGTCCCCACGCCTCGCTATACTACATGCCCCAGTCCAGGTGACAGGCAGGTTCACCCTCAACTTCTTTGCCAAGGAAACATACTAACTGGAACCTATCCAGGCTGTTTACCCTACAGGGCCATCATGAAAACGATGAAGGAAGCCGTTGATGTTGCCGATCGGAGCAACGCGCCATCGCAAGATGAATCAGATCCCGAGTTCAGTCTGGCTGGTCCCAAAAGCTCGTCGCTGTCAAGAAAGGGACCCGCTGGACACAACACGACAGCCCTCGGCTTCAAAACAACTTGCTTGGAGCTGTCGGATTTCTCGAACTCGCAAACGCTGGCGACTTTGCTGCCAACGTCTGGAACGATACCCCAGTACCCGTCTACGCCGTGGTGCTCATGGCGATAGGAGGGTTCACGGCCCTCGTGTTTTCAGTCTTTGCCTTTATAGACTCGAGGCGGGCCTGGGCCAACATTTCGTTTCTTCGCAGCCAGCGCAAGTTACTGGAGGACGAAAAGGCTCGTCGAATTACGGGTTCACAGTCAACCCAAGAGCTTGACGTCCTTCTCGAAATCACCATCCGCGAGCTTCGAATCGAAATCATCAACAGATGGGCAATGGACGTCTTGTTGGGCGGAGGTGCAGTGCTCATAGGGACAGGCACATTCATGGCTATCGGCGGTTCTAATCGTCGGGTTTGGCTAGCCAGCAATATCCTCTCCGGATATCTCGGAAACGCGCCTATCGCTGCCTTCGGTTTGATCAGTGCAACATGGGCCGTCATCGTATGGAAGAAGATGAGGCACCATTCTCTAGCCGCCGGAAAAGTGTTGAAAGGCGCGCCCGCGTTGCCTCTCATTAAGCGACGATGTTTCAACCTCCAACTATTCTACGTTGTCAATGGAATTGCTACTATCCTCGGAGGAGTTGGGTCCATGTTGACTGCAGAGCGATGGTGGGGCTATGTAATTCTCATCCCCGTCATCATGTCTTCGCTGTTCTGCAACGTCTGGTGGCGCAAAAGGGTTGGCTATGATCGTCCATGGATTGCTGACCCTGCACCTATGAACACCAACGGCCTCGTCCACGCCCTTGAATCTACGGCACAAATTCGACGGGCATTTCAGAATGACCCTGGCACGATTCTCCCTCGGATTGTTGGAGGGCTGCCCAGTCCTACTTTCCACGAAGTCTTGGACTTCATGGTAAAGCACGACCTTTTCGAGAAGTTCTGTCTTTATCTCGTCAACAGTGTGCCTGGAGCACATGTGCTAGACCTTCGAAAGTATACCATAGTAGAACTCGATGTATCTCAGATCGCAGCGATACCAGATATCCATCATCCGCAGTTGGTGGGACTTGCCGAGGAGTTCTTGCAAGCCGAGGGTCCGAGGCATTTCCAGCAAAGGGAAAGGTTCATGATCGAGATCTTGGGGACACATTTGATCTTGACTGAGAAAGACCAAGAGACACAGGCTGAAAAATAGATAGGAAGAAATAATGAGGAACAAAGTGCCGTTGCCATAAACGAAGATGCTCATGTGATTTTGATGCTCCCTACCCTATCCCGTTGCGAATGCCGAACTGGTTCCAACCAATCGGAACCTGGATAACGTCATGAAGTGGATCTCAAAATCAGAGCTGAGTTCAGAGACAAGGAGTCATGATGGCTCTGGACAAATTGAAGTATGACATTGTGCGGCTAAAACAGACTATGGCGCTTCTTCAATCACCCTAACGACCGTTGACTCCATTGACATTTCTTCCGAGAAACGAAACCACGGAGTAACTTGTTGCGAGCACCGATATTGTCCAGCCAATCACAGCCTCCCTATTGGTGACATGCTCAAATGCCGATGGCTAGAGCCGCTTCCGTTCCGTTAGTGTGGGGTTCCTCGGAGGTGGCGTTCGGGGTCCCCATGTCCGCTCCTCCGTGGATGCAGGTAAATCTGGGGTACTTACCCACAAGATGCAGGCATATATATACGATATGGGGACCTTCAATCTTCCTACTCTTCACTCCCAGTCACAGCAGAGTCAGAGTCACGAACAAGTAAACAATAATGGCTTTGGTTCACCTCCTTATCTCGCCTTGGGCGCCTGTCGGCCTCTTACTCTTGGTCGTTGCCTACTACATTGTTCCTTATTTTGGGGCCAATCGAGGCCTTCGAGGAATTCCTTCTCCGTTCCCTGCACAGTTTAGCAATCTCTGGTTAATGTCAACATGCCGACGTGGTAAACGATTCGAGGTCGTCGACAAGGTTCACCAGAAATTGGGCCCTGTCGTTCGAATTGCCCCCAACCATGTCAGCATTGCGGATGCGGATGCCATCAATGTCATTTATGGCCACGGAAATGGTTTCCTCAAGTCGTATGTCAACGAAATCCGATCTATTCCTGGTTCATGCGCTAACTTTTTAGGGACTTCTATGACCCATTCGTTTCTATTCGCCGCGGACTTTTCAACACGCGAAGCCGTGCTGAGCATTCTCGAAAGAGAAAGATTGTGTCTCACACATTTGCCCCCAAGTCTGTTCTGGAGTTTGAGCCCTATATCCACCAGAACCTCGACCTCTTTATCAAGCAGTGGGACCGTGTCTCCAGCAACCCTGAAGCTGATGGCGCTGGACGACTGGATTGTCTCTCTTGGTGTGAGTAAAACCTTTTCTAAGAATCCTGCATATTATCGTTACTAACGCATCTTAGTCAACTATCTCGCTTTCGATGTTATTGCTGATCTCGCCTTTGGAAAGCCATTCGGTAAGTCTGTCACTATCAGAATCACATGAGCTAGACTAATGAAACCCAGGTATGCTCGCCTCTGGAGCTGATATCGCTGAGGTAAAGGCAAGCCCCACAAGCAAGGCCATCTATGCCCCAGCTGTCGAAATTATGAACCGTCGAGGAGAGGTTTCTGCCACCCTTGGTTGCATGCCCTGGCTCAAGCCTTACGCCAAATGGCTTCCCGATCCGTTCTTCAGCCAGGGACTGCAGGCTGTCGAGAATCTTGCTGGTATTGCTATCGCCCGTGTTAGTGAGAGACTTGAGCGAGGAGCAAACACGACCAGAAAGGATTTGCTGGCGCGACTTATGCAAGGACGAGATGAGAAGGGAGAGCCCCTTGGACGAGACGAACTCACAGCCGAAGCTCTTACTCAACTTATTGCCGGAAGCGACACCACGTCCAACTCCTCCTGCGCCCTTCTCTATCACGTTGTGAAGACACCGGGAGTCTTGGAGAAGCTTCAACAGGAGATCGATGAAGCCACATCCAGTGAAGGACCTATCCCTAGCTACGAATCTGTCAAGCACTTGCCTTATCTCGGCATGTGTATCAACGAGACCCTACGACATCACTCACCATCTGGAATCGGCCTGCCTCGAGAGATTCCCGCCAACTCTAAGGGTGTTACCCTCCACGGTCGTTACTTTGGCCCAGGAACTGTCCTCAGCGTTCCCACCTACACTATTCACCACTCAACAGAGATCTGGGGACCGGATGCTGAGGCGTTCAACCCTGATAGATGGGAGAGCATTACAGATAAGCAGAAGATTGCTTTTATCCCCTTCAGCCATGGTCCTCGCTCTTGTGTCGGAAGAAACTTGGCTGAGATGCAGATGAGGATGATCGCTGCCACGTGGATTAAGAGATATAATATCTTCCTCCGACAGGACAAGATGGAGACTCGCGAGGGCTTTTTGCGCAAGCCTCTGGGAGTTGAGATAGGAGTGTCTCGACGATAGATCGTCTTCTGAGATCTCGAGACATCTACGAGAATGCCTATTTCAACGTGAGGGAAATGGGGCATTAGCGTGTTGATTGAATGGGGAAGAAAGTCAATCAAAGGTGGAGGCTGGGTCGTGCATAGGATGACATCGCGGGGGCTGTTCATGAGCGATCATGCAAGAATGTATCTAAATAGTAAAGATTTACGGAAGATTTGACAAAGATTTGAAGCTCGCTTAGCATTGTGCAGTTGGAATTATCTCCTATCTCTTCGTGTTCTATAGAGGACTCCGATCTTAAACAAGTTAAGTAAGTGAACTAAATATTAAGTTCAAATGCCTCCAAGATTACAGATACATACCGTAAGATGGAATTGTGTTAAAGTAAGTCTAAGATAAAGCGAGATTCTTGAATAAGGGCGAAGCGTAATGCGGCCTGTATGCCGGCTGATTTGTAGAAGAATGCGTGAAGATAACAAATCACGGCATTGTCAAGAATACTACTAGACCTTCAGCTTCGGCGTGCTGTGCGATGCCTTTAGGATATTCTAACTACCACTCTTCCAGTTATATCCTGCCGCTTGAGTCCCTCCAAAACCGTTCCCACCTGGTCCAAGTCAACCACGGTAACCTTCGGGCAGATCTTCTTGGCAGAAGCTTGTTGAAGCAACTCTATCATCTGATCCTCTGTCCCTACTGCTACACCAGTGACGGTAAGTGCTTAAAGCATTGTTAGCAATCCTGGTACATTTAGACTGGGTGATCGACATACCGCGGGCTGACATCAAAGAAGCTGGGATAGGAACGTGAAAGTCGTTCCGTGGGAGGCCAACGGTGACGATGAGTCCCATGTTCCGCACCAAATTGGGAGCCATGGTAAAGGCCTGCTCCGAACCCGAGACCACCACGACAGCTGCCGCACCCTCTCCAGTGAGTTCCTTAACTCTCTCCTCGACATTCTCTTCGACAAAGTCAATAAACTCATGAGCACTGCTTTCGAGACTTAATTCCCGCTTGGCTTTTCCAGAATCCACTGCGATGACCCGGAATCCCCTCAATCTGCTCGCGATCTGAACACCAAGATGACCAAGTCCACCTCCTGAGCCAGAGATGACAACCCAATCATCCTCAGACAGGCATGCATCGAGCTTCGCTACAGCGCCAGCCATGGTGAGACCTGCGCAGAGCAACGGTGCCGCTATTTCTCCAGGTAGGTCATCAGGAATTTCCGTAACATACCTGGCATCGGCTATCATATATTCTTGAAGCGTCCCTGGAACATGACGGCCGGTGTCGACCTGCTTTGGGCAGTTGTTTGGGAAGCCTTTCCCGCAAGCATTGCAAAGTCCACAGGCGCTATAGAGCCATTTTATTCCCACCCTCTTGTTCATCATAGCTCTATCAACCTCGTCACCTACTTTGACGACGGTTCCCACGCCCTCATGTCCTATAATGGGATTGTACGATCCCCACCCGGACAGGGCTCGAATCTCGGATCCACTGCCGCATTTGTCAACCATCGTTTCTAGCGGAGAGCCGTATGGACGGGTTTTTGTTACCAGACACCTGTAAAAGAGAGTTTGACAAGAATCTCGTGGCGACCGGGGACTCCAACCGGGAGATCCGACTGAATGCGGATTTGTGCATTCTCTCCAGGGTTCTCAATCAGCGCCGCCTTCTGGACTTTAGGAGTGGATGAATCCATCTTGACGGGATATTGGATTAGACAAAGTGGATAAGGTTGAGGATGTAGAGCGAGAAAGAGTCCAAGAGAGCTCATCAATGTCCCCTTCGAGGCTGCTGACGGATGTTCAGTGTCTACCCTCTTGAATAGGCTTAGCTGCCGAGGGGCACGCCGATCAACTTGCCGAGTCATCTACCGACCGGAATCCAGGGCACATACCGAAATAGCGAATTGATGCACCTATTCAGGCTAGAATATATGAGAGCCCATGGGCGAACACGTTTAAGTATGTGCAATCTCCCCCGTAATGTAAAGCATTATGTAGATGGGAGCGAGTCCTGAAAAATATCTTGTCAAGTCATCTATGCACATCATGATCTCTCGATGCAAAGGTCTCCCCACTCTCGGAACAGACTCAGTGACTATTCCTCAGGGCTGGCAGATACAAGGGGAATGCTTTTCCTTGTGTCTTGTCTTCATACATTTGAGCCCCCCTTTCACGTCATAATATGTGGTCCTTGATATTCTAGCCTGTGGCGACTACTATTCTCTGTCTCCATCTCTACCGACAGCACGATGGCGTGACTTACAACCAAACCTTAGTCCTCCGAGATCAACGGGCTGAAAGGTTTTGATGTCTCCACAATCTAAGCATGACCAGAGACCTGCTTGGGCTGATACAGCTCCTCAAGATAAGTCACCTCTTCAGGAGTCAGCTCCTTCCCTCTTGCCCCAATAGCCTGCTCAATCCTCTCAACACTACTGAAACCAATAATGGGGCTCGTCACCCTCTTGCTAATCCAGGCCAGAGCCACATGAGCCATTGCCCAGTCATGCTTCTCGGCCAACTCGACGACCCGCCCAACAATCTTTTGATCGACTTCGGAGAGCTCGCCGGAACTTTGCTTCTCCCCCTTGCTTCTCTCTGTGGTACCAAACTGCGCGGGTGGTCGGGCTAGATGACCTCTGCAGAGTGGTGCCCAGGGAATGATACCCACGCCTGTGTCGTTGCAGAAACGGTTCATCTCACGCTCTTCTTCCCGATAGAGAAGGTTGTAATGGTTCTGCATGCTAACGAACTGGGTCCAACCGTTCTTCTCGGCCAGGAACTGCATCCGTGCGAACTGCGTGGCCCACATGCTGCTTGCCCCGATATAACGAACCTTTCCGGACTGGACGAGATCATGCAAAGCTTTCATCGTCTCCTCAATAGGGGTCCGTTCATCAAACCGGTGGATCTGGAGGAGATCGATGTATTCAGTGTCGAGCCGTTTCAAGGATGCCTCGACCTGGTTGAAGATTGCTGCCCTGGACAAGCCGAACTGGTTCTGATAGTCCTTGGAAGCATCGAATTCGGATCTATACACAAAAATTGCGAGCCTCTGCCTTCATGTCAGTATTGAGGTGAAAACGAGCCTCTAACAGCCGGAAATGTTACCTGGCTCCTCTCCGACAGCCCAGCGACACTTGGTCAAGATAATGACCTTGGATCGCGGTATCTGAAACTTCTTCAAAGCTTTCCCGACAATCTCCTCTGATGCGCCATTGCTGTAGACATTGGCGGTGTCCCACGTGTTGAGTCCACGATCATACGCGGCCTTGAGAAGAGCTAGGGCCTACGGTAGCGACGGTCAGTGAGAGTGGCGGATGGCTTTTTAATGAGCTTGCCTCGTCCTCCCCAATCACCCAAGGAAGGGTTCTCTTATCACCAAAACTCATGCATCCAAAGATGGGGACAGAGATTCGGAGGCCGGATTTACCGAGCTGACGGTACTCGCATTTGGACGCCTCAAGAGACTCTTTGAGTCGCGGCGGAAGATTCTGGGAAGACATTTCGAGGATGGTAGTCAATTGGCGCTTGTAGAAAACGATACAGGAAAGAGAGGAATCACTCTTGGAGGAGAAATGAGCGCAGAATGCATGATATCATGTCGATGCCCTCATTCTCGGTTGCATCAACCGCGGGGAACATGACGCGACTGGTGGAATCAGATTCCGCCAAACAAAAGGGTATCCTTGATCAAACGCCACAACACAACATGTTCCAGTGAAGCATTAAGGAGGCACAGCAACTGAGCCACATACACATGCTCTGTATCAACCAAGTCCCAGCAAAGTCTAGCCCTCCCATAGCGCGCGCTCCGCGTCAACCGGCCCAGCCGACCGAGCA
Source organism: Fusarium oligoseptatum (assembly GCA_003946995.1). NCBI lineage: Eukaryota > Fungi > Ascomycota > Sordariomycetes > Hypocreales > Nectriaceae > Fusarium > Fusarium oligoseptatum. Next base: position 153,507 of record NKCK01000030.1, read on the forward strand.
CACCCACCCAGAATCTCGCTAGAACGACCGTAGTTTGCGGGGACGGCGAAAGATTTTGTGGGGGAGGGTCCATCGGCAGTTAATCTCGGATCCTTTCTGTGGACACCTGATCTGCCCTGCCTGCTTCTCAATCAAGGTCCAGGCATTGGATCAGTTTCCTCCCTGTCTTTGAACCCATTCATTCTTGTTCAAACCAGCAAGCGCATGCACGAGCCCCGTCTCTACCATTTATCGACATTATCTTACCGAAAGACTGGGAACCCTCGCGACAATGCAGCCGCAACCTGTCAAGGCGACTAGGAAACGGGTCCCGAGAGCTTGTGATCTTTGCCGGTTCCGAAAAGTCCGGTGCATTCTTGAAGCTCCGACCCAGCCTTGCGTCAACTGCAAACACAATGGGAAACAATGCACCTTTAATCGAAGACATGGAATGGCGTAAGTTAGCTCCAAGCTTACCTCTTAACCAGGAATCTTCGCTTACGAAGCTTGTATAGGTCGCGCAATGCACGAAATGGCCCCCCGACTCCGAAATCCATCACGAACCCGACCGGAAGCCCAAGCCTCGGAGAACCCTCGGAACATGATCAATTCCTGACGGGATGCACTTCCCCCTCAACGAACAAGCCTTTGGCGCAATCCGACTTTGCTGCTAAGCAACACGACCCAATCACGGTCGCGAATAACTCGAATATCCCCTCCATGACCGTTGGTGTTGAAGCCCATCGATACTCCGCCGAAGTAGCCCAAAGACCTGGATCGACATGTCACCCCGACTATTCATTCTTACAAGCTCCCGATACTAAGAGTCTTCTACCTCAAGACCTAGCCTTTCTGACTAGCCAGGGATGCTTCGTCGTACCTCATCGAGCCGCTCTTGATGAGTTCATGCAGCAGTACTTTCTACACGTTCATCCCATGTTGCCGATCCTGAATGAGAAGGACCACTGGCAAGCCTATAACTCACAAGACCCACAAGGCCAAGGCAGCATGTCTATTCTGGTCTTACAGGGACTGCTGTTTGTTTCGTCCGGGGTAAGGTCTCCGTTCTCCTCTGATGAGACTCATCATCTAACATGTGAGTACAGTTCATGTCATTAGACACCATCAAGTCATTGGGGTTCCGTACCGTCCACCAAGCAAAGCTTGCATTCTACCGACGAGCCAAGGTATGCGCTGCCCAGCCTTTATCTGTTCACGATAGCTGACAATTTTAGCTTCTTTACGACTTCAACTGCGAAAAGTCGTCCATCTCCATCGCCCAAGCCGCATTGCTTCTGGCACAAACACACTTGATACCCCACTGCCTAGCTGGTAACAAACCCCTAGGTTCAATATGGCTCGGAGTTGCCATCGCCTATGCTCGTGATGCCAAAGCTCATTGCTACTTCTCATTAAAGACCAAGAGTCTCGCCGAGCTCCCCAAGTTCCAGAAGCTACATAACACCCTCAAACGACTGTGGTGGTGTTGCATCATCTGCGACAGACTATTGCCACTGACATCACGTCAAAACATCAAGATTACCAAGTCCAACTTTAGCTTCTCGGGTTGTCCTCCTCTCGGAAGCGCAGACCTTGCCGACGAGTCATACGGTTCTGACGTTTACGATCCAACCACCAAACTCGTTCATGCCGAGATCCTTTCAAAGCTGGTCGACCTCTGTCTCATTCTCACCGATGTTCTTACTGTCACATCTGTGTTTCACAACAATCCATCTTGGATTCTCTCCAGGAGGCTAGCAGGCTTGAACGATGCAGGTCTTTGCCAGATGGCACTTTCACGATGGTACAGTTCATGGGCTGATGTGAAATCGACGATTCTGTCAAGAACGAATGAGAATGACTGCGTCGAGTCTTCGGCTGCATCAATAACCTTGTTTATAAACCTGGTTGAGATGTATTATCAGTAAGTTAATACCTTGCCGAGTTACGAGGAGGATATGAGCTAACAAAACAAGGTCGGCGAGACTTTCTCTCTGCCACTATGACATACTGCGTTGTAGGATCATCTCAACACCCGAATCCCATAACAAGTTAATTACGCAAAGAGAAGAACTCCAGGGCGCGGCAGCAAGCGTCACAGACTGTCTCCTCGAATTGGGTCGACTGGGTCTCACACGCTGGCTACCCATGACTGCGTAAGTTGCATCCCATCTTCTGTTGACCTTGACTGACCGAAATCTAGTATCGGATGCACCGCATTCCCGCTAGCCCTACACATGATCGACGTCGAGCTTCTTGGACCAGGGAATGAAAATGCTCACTCACAGACGGCCGGTCATAAGCAGCAACAGGTCAAAGTCCTCCTCGAAACAATGAGTAGCTATCGACAACGCTACTACATTGCAGATTGGGTCATGAGCACCATATGCCACGTCGTTAAGCTTGCCAGTCAACAATTCCCAGGACTGTCATCAAGTAAAGGCGTCGCCAACTCTTCCCGTGCATACTGGGCAGATATACTCCTCACGCAGCCCAGCTATTACTTGCGACTTGCAATGACCGTAGATTTGAGCATCAGCCACGGGAAGCTTCCAGATGATTCCGATTTTCCCCCATCTTTGCGACAGATATCACAGGTTGACAAGCCTTTGAATCCTCACACAGATGCCGTGCCGAACTTCATGTCAACGAACGATGTTGACGATCGAGTGGTGGACATCTCGGCAATGGAGGGAATGGAGACGACTGAGGAGATTTCAAAACACATTGAGGAAAATCCGATCGAGGATGCAGCTATCTCACAACCACAGATCACAACAGACCTCTCAGATCTTCCCGTCAGCGCACCTCATGACAATGGAGTCACCTCTGATGATTTCACGGCTGCGCTCGATCTGGAAATGCCCGAGATCCCTCTAATGAGTCTCGATGACTTGCATATTGTGGTCTCAGGCACAGCAGATGGGTGCAATAACTTGAATTCTTGGCCATATAAGCTTCTCGGCTCGTCCTCGGGCGGCTCTACGGCGTGGGATTGCTTTGCATGGACGGGAAACAGCATGGGGGGCTCAGAAGTACAAGGAGGCTTCCTTGAGGAGCTTGATACATATCTTGGTGCGGATGATTATAGAGAAGGAAGTTTATCTGCTGGTTTAGCTATTTAGAGCAAAAAGAACAGCTAGTAGAACGCTGCGATACCCCATTCAACTGGGCTAAATTCCCACTCACACGCCTCACATGTTCAAACTTGAAGTGATGTGCCCTTTAGCTCCTCAATCCTTCTTTCAAAAGCCTCATTATAATACCGCTCATGATCATCTTGCATATACACTTTACTCTGTCATCCCCAAGATCCCCTTCTCCTCGGTTGGTAAAACGTCTCTAAATACCTGAATCACGAATTGCACCTTAGTCTTCGACCAAACCTTTTCCAAGGATTCTTTCTGATCGAATAATTGATCGTTGAAATTTATCCATTGGATGTCGTTGTGACGCTTTGATATGGCTTGCACAACAACGCGTTCGAGACTTGGAAACTGGTATAGGCTGTGCGCCAACTCAACCAAATCACCCCAAATATGCGATTCTGGACCTCTGAAAACCCTAAGAGTGAATTCTCGGAGGCGACGAGGGAGTGTTTCTGTTAAACAAGCGGTAGCTGAGGGAGACATGCTCATATCGATGGGCGAGTCCCAACAGCGGCAGATGGCGTTCTCATCCAACTTGAGTGTTTGTATTGCCGAGAACTCTTCGAGGTCGGTCGTGGAAATGAGGTTGCCTCGGTTAGGCCACTTGCAACGAACAAACGCCCCAAGATGGATATCAAGAAACTTGATGTTGAGGTTTGCATTGAGAGTGCGAAGTGCTCGCAGCATATGCGGTACAGAAAGATGTCTCGCCACAGGGTTAGGGTTACGATATTTCTCTGACGTGTATCTGAAATGCTCAAGATTGGGAGCCATGGCCACCAACTGGGAGAGAAACATTTCTCCCCAGTGACGAGTTTTCAGAGCACATTCTTGAAGTTCAATATGCCGGAGACTTTCGAGAGTTGGTTGCATACGGCCGAATTGCTCCTGTCCAAAGAGCGAGTCGTGCAAGTTTGTAACTCCCCGGATGAGTAATTGCCTTAGGTTAAATGTGCCGTTGAGCAACAGGGCCGTGTCGATGCTGCGGCGAGTGAATGGCATCTCTCTTGTGTCCTTTCTTCCTAGCTCAAGATGGTGAAGTTGTGGAAGTCTGCTGACTCTTCGGAATCGTTTGCAGAGAAGAGGGTATTGGTTGCCGTTATACGTTCCCTTCTTTGAACTGTAGAGTCTCAGCGTCTCGAGGTTTGGCGACATGGCGATGATGAGTTCCACGCAGACATCCTCAAGAATCACATCTTGCTCGGGGCCTCTTCCGAACTGAGCAATGTCCTCGCTTTCGTAGAATGGATGTAGCTCATGAGCAACCGCGCGAAGCAGGTTTAACTCTTGAGCCGTTCCCTCGCAGAATCCCACCAGAGGTTGGCGAAATTCTATCACTTCTGCGGCAAGGTCTGGTCGACTGGAGAGAGTCCGGACAAGCTTGCCCAAATCAACCGATTCGTGCGTGAGAGTTCGATATGCCAGAGGCTGCGCTATTTCTCGAAAGATCCTCGATGCACCACTGAGGTTAAGCAGCGCCTTCGGTCCGTCGTTACTCGAGTCAGATGGTAGCAAATCATGGCAAATTTGCTGTATAAGTTCGAGCGGGAATGTTCCCAGCCCTATTCTGGGCGAAACGTCTAGAAATTGGCTCATGTTTTAGCGTATCATGGAGCGACTGTTGCGATTGCTGTTTCTTGGAGGTTACGGGGACGCGTCAGGGAATAAAGTGGAGGTCGGCATTCTCTCCGGTGTCGGAAACCACGTCAGCTTCCAAAGGTCAAGGATATGGCCATTGAGAATAGAGAAAAAGCAAGGATTGTAAGCATAGTGAAAAACTATATAATAGGTAGTTTAGAGCCTGCTAAGATCCCTCTTCCCGTGCCTTTTAACAAGCACCGCCGTCCTATATCTTACAAATAGGTATGAGGCACATGGTTACGTGCGTATTCAACCAAGCAGAAGTGCCATGAGCGACATTCTACTTACCTAAGGTTAGGAGGTTCCAGTGGGGAGGATTTAGGAAGTTAAGTAAGTTGTAGAGATAGGCTTTAGACTAGGGATGCGAATTCCGGGCGTTATTACCATGGACGCGTCAGGTCTATATCTCTGCGGTGATTTAGAAAGGCAAGGTGTTGGCTGTTAATACAAATAAGTCCTTGGCAAAAATCATCATACTGCGTAAAAATATATACTAAAAGAAGGGCAATATAGTTGTAGAAACGGCATCGCGAGGGCCGGCGGCTATATCAGCTAGTTAGGGAGCGCGGTACGGCCTCGTACTTTTGGATTCCTGCTTCACAATATCCAAGATCCTGCCTAACATTACATCGCATACTTGAAGTACGGGTTCTTACGATCCGTGGTATCCTGCTCTCCCAGTTCTCGACCTTGTCTCTCCTGCTCCTCCGCGGACAAGCCGCTCGCAGCCAGAGCACGCGAGCGACGTCGATTCTCGTACACGTACCAGCATCTCCAGCCGATGATGACAAAAATCTGGCCGCCGAAGCAAGCAGAGCAGGCGACAGTGCCGCCGACGTAACGAGGGGCATCCTTGGTCCTGAAGACCTGGGCACCAGCCATGTTACCAACACAGTAGGCGATCAGGGTCAGCGAGGACACGACAGTTCGCTTCGTACCTCCAGCAACGTTGGAGGTAACTAGAAGGAGGAGAAAAAAATGTTAGAATCAGGGAAGCAAACGTAGGTTGGCTAAACCAAGGATCAACACTTACTCATGCTCCAACCGAGGAAAAGAGAGAGAGAGAAGACAACAGTGATGTCGAACATGCCCCATTTAAGCCACTTGTGCTCCGGGGTGTTGGGCAGCAGTGACATGACCAGGACACCGACGAATGGGAGAATACAAGAGATAATCATGATGTACATGCGCTGGTTCTGGAACTTGCGGAGGTAGAAGGCGACCGCGATGAAGACGATGACGTACATGCCTGCATCCTTTAGTTTCAAGTCTACATATATCAGGAGTATACACGTACCGTTACGGGGAAGGCCCCAAAGCATCGACTCCCATGTGCTGAACCCAAAGGTCTTGTAGAGCAGAGAGCTGAAAGTGGTGATGCCGCTGCAACCAATCCATTAGCCTCGGCATGTGATAGTATCTCGCATCTCATAGCTCACCCGTTAGGAATACAGGCCAGGAAAGTGTTGGCAAAGACGAAATAGACCTGGGGATCTGTGAAACACTCCTTGAAGTGATCCCACCTCCAAGTCTTGCTGGTGCTCTCTTCGCCGGTCTGATTCTCGCTCACCCGTGCAATCCTGTTACACCAGTTTGTTAATTGTCTCCAATCCTTACTCTCAGAGGTATGGGAATGATCAGAATCAGGGAAAACCTACGCCATCTTCTTTTCCTTCTCACTCAGCCATCGGACCTCCTGAGGGGTTCCAAGAATGAAATAGCAAAACACGGTACCGGCAAGGGTCAGACCACCGAGAAACAGGGAGATGGTGCGCCAGGCAGCGATGCTACCCTGATCTGTGGCATAGCGAGCAATCCCGTACAGCATCAAGTTGCAGACGATGGTGAAGAAGCCCTGAGAAGACTGCCAGAAAAGCGATCGGTTGGCGTGTTCGTCAGTTCTGTACCAGGCACCGGTGATGAGGAGGAAGCCGGGGGAGATGTTGCACTCGAAGAAGCCCTGGAGGGCGCGGAGAGCCATGAGTTGAGACCAGTTATGGCATGCGCTGATGCAGAGCAGGCAGATGGCTTTTCGGCTGTTAGCTTTTGTCTGGGTTTATGCGGACAGATGGACGATTTCTTACACCAGCCGACCATGTAGATGGTCAGGACGCGGCCGAGGTTGTATCGTTGCAGCAGCCATGTTGAAGGGAACTCGCCGATGAGGTAAGTGAGGTAGAAGCTGGTCGAGCCTTGTCAGAGACGCGACCCTATCAAAATACACGGGATTTGTTCTTACATGGTGGTCAACCACTGGAACTGCTGGCCAACCAGTCCAACATCGTCATTCATGCCAAAGAGCTGTCGAGTGTGTCAGAGTAAAGTGTCAGTCTAGAGATTTCAAGTGCCCTTACAGCCTGGATACTGATGGAGGTCTTGTCGGTCTGCTGAATACCGTACATGAAGAACCTAGCCCAGGAGTTAGTCAATTTCGACACAGGCAACACAACCGGGGCGCAAGACTTGCATCATCGGGATGAGGTATCGATCAATCTTGCGAGTCAAAGCCTTGTATTCCGCCTCGCTGTACTCTGTAAGGGACAAAGGTTAGACTCGGGCCTCAGTCTAATGTCACACAAGGGACAGGTTGCATGCATACCCTCTGACTCCCCGGCCGTAGTAGTGGCAACGGGTTCGAGGCCTATATCCTTCTCATCTTTGAGGTCGGGAAGAGACTTCTGATCTGACTCGTAGGTCTTGGGAGTGTTCGCATCCGTGGGCGCCATGGTTGGCTTGCTTTGTATGTGTAGTGGGCGTTGGATGGAGGACTGCCCAGTCTGAATGCTCTGGCGTTGGATGTTGAACGGATGCCCTTGAGCTCGTTGTCGGTCGGCCAAAAGCAACGTAGGATGAAGTCTTATATACATATGCAAAGGTGTCTAAAAATCCTGGGGTAAAGATAGCCTTGGCCTCATCATAACCGGGACGACAGGTTATCCCTTATCTGGACCTTAGAGCGGGGGAGATCCCTGCCATTACTCGCGGAGACTTTGTTCCCATCGCTAGATGACAAAACGCTGCGATATTCACACACCCGTAGGATAGGTATACCATTTACACGTGCATCTCGCATGCTGCAGGGACCGTTCATCCAGCTTCCCATCTATCCGGTTCTCTATCTCAAGGTTTAGAAGGAGTGGGATGAGGGAAATGCTACTGTGGGTTGTGGTGACCCTCCTCTTTCACTACTACGCTACTCCCCAATTGGCCCAACAATCCCCCGCTCCTGCAGCGTTACCCCCAGCTCGCCTACTGTAGTTATCGGAGCCCTTCTATCTTATCTTGTGGAGAACAGACTGTTGGATAAACAAAGGTCGATGATTAGACACGCGAGAATACGGCTCCAGAACCCGTATCAGATAAGAATGCGCCGTACTATGAGTTATTCTACGATATTGATGAGGAATTTCTGTGGTTGCTTCATTCTCCCCTGGCCACTGTATCTCACACCCCGGGAAGACATCCCAGAGGCTCCCTCCCAGACACTATCAGTCCGGTGTGACAACCGAGCACTTCGGTAATCCGCGCACAAGACTCGACATGTCGCGGGAAACACCGAAAGTGCGGGGTGCGTTAGCTGAACCTCAGCGAGGTGGAGGGTATGCTCCTTATTGCATCGAACGGACGCAAGTCAATCGCCTCTCGCAGGATTTATCTATTCCCGGAGACAAGAGATAGGCCGGAAGCACTTCCGGAAGCCGGGGGCAAAGAGCCCGTCTCCTAATAAATCTTTGGCATTCGAGCCATCTACATCGTCACACCATCTCCCTATCACTTGATTGTGCCTTGAGAGCCACACCACCCACCATGTCTGAACAAGGCCCCATCCCCGTTCCCAACTCTACCAAGCCTTTCTGGCGGACCCAGCTCCATGACCTAGACAGCCACCGCAGCACTCCAGATCTCCCTACCGAGAGTGATATTGTCATCGTGGGTGCTGGCTTCGCCGGTGCGGCCCTTGCACACTATCTCTACGCGGATAACCCCTCCCCGCCATCTGTGGTGATCCTCGAAGCCAGAGGAGCCTGTTCCGGTGCCACAGCCCGCAATGGTAAGTCAATGCACCTCGACTGGGTGAGAGAAGAAAATTTCAACTTTGCAATTTAGGCGGTCACTTGAAGCCAGATGTCTACTTCGGTCTGCCCAAGTACATCAAAAAGTATGGTGTCCAGGCGGCAGTCGAGGTTGCCAACTTTGAGGCCTCGCAGGTTCATGCGGTCAAGGAGCTCGTTGAGAAGGAAAAGATCGACTGCGAGTTCACCCTCACGCGAGCTTGCGATGCCACGCTAGATGAGAGCCTCTCCAAGGAAACCGAGGCTGCATTCAAGGAACTGGCCAATTCAGGGGTTGCGAACCTGAAGGATGTTCACTACACACCTCGGGCACAGGCTGAGAGGGTATGCTTCCTCCCAGTTGAAGCGAGCTTTTTCTAACCACAATCGCCTATCAGGTCTCGGGTGTCAAAGGTGCTCTGTCATGCTTTACCTTCACGGCCGGCCACATTTGGCCCTATAAGATGGTGATGCATCTCCTAAATGGCGTCGTGGAAAAGGGGGCCAACCTTCAGACTCACACTCCGGTTACCCGGCTGTCTGACAAGCCCCTACCTGATGGTCGATGGGAGGTGGCCACAGAGCGAGGAACCATCAGGACCAAGAAGATTCTACTCGCTACCAATGCTTACACGCCTCATATAGCACCTGAGTTCAAGGACCATATCGTCCCCGTCCGCGGCATCTGCAGCCGGATCGTCGTGCCCAAGAATAAGATGGCACCTTTTCTCCCCCAGACGTACAGTGTCCGCCACGGGCCGGCCATGTACGACTACCTCATTCCTCGGAATGACGGCAGCATCATTGTTGGTGGTGGAAAGCCCAAATTCTGGTCTGACCGATCGCACTGGTACAATGTATGGGATGACAGCAAGCTCATCGAGCCCGCCAAGTCTCACTTTGACGGTCTGATGCAAAGGACCTTTATCGGCTGGGAGAACAGCGGCGCCTATACGGATAAGGTCTGGACAGGAAGTAAGTCAAGCCAACTGACGATAGCGCCGTGTTAGAAGTACAACGATATGCTAACGCTAGTTGATATTTAGTCATGGGTTACAGCTCGGACTTCATGCCTTACGTTGGCGAAGTACCTGAAAAGCCTGGCCAGATGGTTCTCGCTGGATTCTCCGGACACGGAATGCCGCTGATTCTTCTGTCAGCCAAGGCCATCGTACAGATGATTCGCGAGGGCAAGTCCTTTGAGGAGACTGATGTGCCTTCACTATTCAAGGCAACAAAGGAGCGTTTGGAGAGCACCAAGAACGAGATTATCGAGGGGCATGACGCGGAGCAGAAAGAGATGAAGAGTAAACTGTAGAATGCGTCACACTATGAATATCCAGTCTCCTCAAATGATAGCAATAACCTCCTCAAAACTGTAACAGGGGCGATGTTGCTATAATAGCCTATTAGCACGTACGTAGTAAGATAGATCATAGATACATATACCTCTAAGAGACATAAAAAGGGATTGATATAGTTTCAAAGCAGTCATTTCCCTAGTAGAACAGTGGCGTAGTAAAGGCAATAACGGTAATAGATAAATATCGACAATCACTACACACTGGACATGGGCTTGGCTCTTGGTGTTCTCATCCTTGTTTTTAATATTTATTTCATACTATATCTCAGATGAGTTACTGGAAGGTTCTGCGGCTTCTGCTCTTCAAGAGCCATGCACGTATTATCTGTATCATCCCACTATCCCTACATGGCTTTACTTCGCCGAGTAGTTAATAATGCCATCTGCTAGTCCGGGGAGATCATCTGCAATAACCTCCATCTCACCAAAGACCTCAGGGCAGGGTTCCTTCTCCCACATTGAGACCCAGGCCCCCTTGAAACTGTCGGTTGAAGGCATGTTAGTCTCCATTGTCTTTCATCATGGCCAGTACTAGGATGACTTACCCGCAATGACGCGCACCAGCAGTGTCCCAGATGTGCGCAGCTCCAAACCACACGTCGAGATTCTCCTTGGGAAATTTGTCTAGAATGTATTGGTATGAGTCAGGAGCCGGCTTTCCAACTCCAATGGTGTCGCATGACACAAAGTTGTCCGAGGGAAAGTCCACGCCGCCCGCAGCGAGGTATCCAGCCACGCGCTGGGTATCTCCCGAGGTGAGGGCCCAGACGTTAAAGCCAGCACCGCGCAGCTTCTCAAAGCATTCCCGCAGACCCTCGCGTGGTTTGAGCTGGCGGTAGGCGGCGAGCAGAAACTCGCGGTCCTCATCGGTGGCAAACTTGCGCGGCTCCTGGATGCCAGCTTGCCAAAGTGTGCGATAGAAGATAGCTCGGAATATGTCAAAGAACTTAATGTACTTGCCCCCTGAGAGGCTCATGTAGGTGTACTCCTTCTCACCGGCCTCCATCCAGGCATACCCGAAGATCCGGGGTCCAACGTTAGCGGCCCTCAGGCGATCGCCAAGTCGGGCTTCGATAGCCTCGTAATAAACCTCGTACGAGACCAATGTCCCTGCAGAAACTCTTAGCACAACGATACACGGCAACTTGGAGTGGATGACATGGGTTTGCCACCGCTCTCCCAGGGGTCACGCACCGACGACGTCGAAGACAACGTGCTTGTTTGCAGAAGACATTATGATTGAAGGTACCGGAGATTGTTTGGGGAGAATGGCAATGGAAGACGCCGTTACTTGATGAATTCTTCTTCAATGGAATAACAACTATGTCGATAGTTTCTCCTCTCGATTATTATCGGGGGTACTGGTAGTCTAGCGCACATGCCCGTACCCCACACCATGCCCGATGCACTCAACCTGATGCATGATCGGAGAACCGCGCTGTTATCGGCGAGACTCGCGGCCAAACCCGACTGCTGAGAGCCAGTCTAGCGGGGTTACCCCTACCACCTTCCACTAACCCCGCTCTGACGTCGCGTTACAGCGCCCTGGGTATCATGATCCTGAACCGGATTTGAGCCCGGAGCACGGAAGAGCGATACCCGGCTTGACACCGGATGCGGGGGCCGGGATTGAGCGGGGGATTAAGTCAGATCGCGATAGCTCGGGCCTCCTTTCCAAGCATCATTTCCAAGGATCAGAGACTTTGATGGAAGGAAGCGGGAATGGAGGATCCAGTGCTCATGGGGGCATGCTTACTATCTGGTGACAAATGGCTGGACAGGATGGTTGAGACATTCTTGCAGCTCGGATTTATTCGGTTTACTATGCTATCTCTTGATCTTTTATCGCCTTCAATAAGGAGGCCGCCGTGTCACCAATACACTCTCGAAGCGACCGGAACTCAATCCCTAACAATTCACGTGCCCTCGAGTTATCGTAGCCATACACATCTGCAGGAAAGTCGTCGATGGGGTCCTTGGGCAGCTTGGAAGCGAGCTCCGGGTGTGTCTCCCTGATAGCATCAACGATCCGCTTATGCGAGCAGTGCCCACCAACAATGAAGAAGCGCTTGCCTCCCGCCTCGGCAACTTCAATGGCCCTCACATGTGCCAGTGCGAGATCTCGAACGTCGACGAACAAGTACGTGCCTGTAGGTGGCAGCTCATCGGTCATGACCTTTCCCTGGATAAAATCACGGATCCGCGTGTTGGAGGTATTGAGGCTGTCAAGGTTCTTGAGATGGTGAGCGATAGGACCATACACCAGCGGCGGGTTCATGGTAGCCAGATCAAAGCTTGGCTTCTCATCTTCCATAAACTTCCATGCTGCCTCTTCGGCGAGTTTCTGCAGAACGCGCCTGTTAGCATATTCCTCGTATGCTTCGGCGCCGCCCTGAAGACGTTTCTCACCTTGCTACCTCGATACACCAGCGAGCGCTTGGCAACAGCTTCATCCCAGGTGATGGGGTTCCATGATGACTCGTCATAAACCTTGGGTGGCGACGCAGTGTTCACAATGGCTGCAAATGATGAAGTCAAGACCACCCGTTTGACCTGGGGCGCGTACTTCTGAATTGCTTTGAGTATGCCAGTAGTTCCATCGATGGCAGGGTTCAGCACGTCTTTGACGGGATCTCGCCAATTGTCGTGGAATGGCGACGCGGTGTGAATGACATAGTCAAACGGTGGGTTAGATTGAACCGCCTTTGTCCAGTTGACCGACGGTCAGCTTCTGCTTTTAATGGAAGAAAGAGTGAATATGAGACTAACCTTGTCGAATGCGCCTCTGCTGGCAATGTCGCTCACAATAACATACGACAGCCTTTCCGCCTGGGTGCCGCCATGACCAGCGAGCATCTGATCACCTTTGGTCTTGGACCTGACCGTCGCGACCACAGTGTGTCTACCAAAAATACCAACATCAGCAAGAGATCTCCTTTGGGAGGCATCAGTCTAAACATACCCTCGCTCCAAAAGGGTTTTAACGACATGAGCGGCAACGAAACCGCTGCCTCCTATGAAATGGTGAGCGCTTGAGCCTGACTATTGTGCCATTGACATAGCCCTACCGGTCAAAAGCACCTTGCTCATCTTGCAAAACAAGGGTCGTACCGTGCCCTGTCAAACGGGATGCGAAATATGTCCCAGCCTCTATACGGATCGATATAATCGAAACCAACTTGCCCTCCTCGCGGGGAAGGAACCACCGTACAGTGATGGACCGAAAATGTTGGGGTCAAGATCCGATCTCGTCAAGCAACCAGACGCGTCGGCGAAACGCGTCTTTCCCGGCCAAACTGGCGCGTTACCCCGATAAATCATGCCTGGGGGTTAGACAGCCGGCTATTCGCGTCGGCATGATTGGCTTATCGTAGTTATTTGCACGAAACTCTGCATGGATTGAGGATTGAGGGGGGGTTGAGTAAAGGACTGCTCTGGTGTTGACTTTCGGGGCTGTTTGCTGGTCGGGATGGGATCGAGCCTGGGCTACCTACCCTAGAGACTTGACCATGAGCTAGATGGGCAAGGTCCAGTGAGCGGGTGGACGTCAAGGGGCCATTATATCACATAATACCATCTCAGAATAATGCAAGATGTACTATACAAAATGTTTATCTTTAATTCCAGACTCTCTGGGTCTCCTTAGGACCTTTGAAACCACATGTCTGTTGGCCAATATTCACAGAACCTCACATTAACCCAACTGCTCGACGCTGGCACTGTGGGGTATAAGCAATATTTGATTGGCCCGCGCTGCGGATTGAGTCCGATTGGTTGAGCTCAGACATAATATATGGGTCTTCGTTAATAAATCTGGGGCATTTTGACTTGAGCCCCATTTCGACGCGTGCTGCGAAACGCGCTCTGCTCAACACGCTCCCAGGTGCTACACCATTTCCCCGGAAAGAAGATCCCACTCCGGGGCCCATTGGAATGTCTCTAGGTCATCAACGAGCAAGTTATCAAAGAACAGGTTGCCATCCTCAAATCCAAAGTTGATGTCTCCCATCGCGGCTCTGTTCCACGAGAGGCTCTTGTCCGAGAAGAGTAGACCTTCAATCTCGTCTGCTATTGCCGCTGCTTCAAACACGGACAATTGAGCGGCCCAGGCGAAAGCAGACGAAACCTTCTCGACGAGAGGTCTCAGCTTGTCGGCACATCTGGTCGCCTCGCTCCATCGCTGACCGATATTGGTGAGGATTTGCAGACATTGCGGGATTAGGGTCTGCACCATGCGTTCTGCATGCTCCCTCAGTGGTTGGTAGTCGCGTGCAGACCATGATGCGTCAAGAGCAACGAGGGCGGTTTCGAATAGGATGTGCGTGCCGTGCCACGGATAGAAGAGTCTTCTGCGGCGTTCTTGGGATAGGTAGTCTTCGATCAATCGCTGACAGCCCTCCGGGTTAGCCAGGATCGACCAAAAGAGATAATCCAAGAGCCTGCTCACCTGGGACGACTCCAGCACTATACCCCAGTCATCGGGATGCCTGATGCTTAGCGTCGGCGTGGGTCGATGAATCCGCAACCGGAGGTGGTAGAACTGCACATGCTTGAACTCAAGCATGTTGTATTGAGTGTAGGTCTGGGCTTCCGTGTACCAGCCTTCCAATCGTTGATTAATATCCATGACCCAGTCTCCTATGGGGACGCCGTTGAGGGCTAGGTCTTCTTTGAGATACAGTACTCGATGGACCTCAGTTTCTAAGGCTCGGTACCGACAGATATGATTTGCAGATGACTTTTTCCTCATATCGTCTGTGATGAAGGTAACTGACTCATCAAGCGAAGGGTCTTTGAGCTACATGATGTTAACGACGTTCTGTGGACTTTCGGGTGAGTTTGAGGGTGACTTCTTACTTTCGTGGTAATGGCCTCTTCGGGAAACGACAGGGGAAGACGAAGATTCGAGCACAAGGATCTTTCCATCCCGTATGCAACCCAGAATAGCTCGGACCGTAGCCGTGCTTGGGCGGGGTCGATCTCCTGGGGAAACTCACGATGTAAGCCCAAGGCCAGGACAATCCGGATGGCATTGGCGATGCAAGTCCAGTTATCCACCCGCTCAGGGCACATGTGGGCAAAGTGAGCGAGGAGTAAAGATATTTGAAGAGCTTTTATCTCGCTGGGATCTTCAAGTACTTGCAAGTGCTTCAGGGCAGACTTGTAGAATGACTCGGACGTGGTTCGAGCTTGCTGCTCATCTTTCCAGGTCATTGTGAGTGCTGATATGGCTAGGACAATGAAGAGGACGAAATACTCGAAAGGGCCAAGGCCCGAGCCAGTGGAAGCCCCATAGGGTGATGGCTCAGCTGAGTCTTGAAGGTCTTCATTCTGCGTTCGCTCGACGATGCTCTGCAGCATAGCTTCGGAAATGCAGGGGTACTGAGGGAGATGAGTACCAGCATAGTTACGCACCATGCGCTCGAGGGCCCAGTGTGGGATGCTCCCAAGGTCAATGGGGTTGCTCGTGTAGGGTCTCTCGGGATGTGTTGAATGCTGTCCGCCAGTGTCTGACTCACCCTCTCCAGGGGAATCTGTCTCTGGGCCTAGGTTCTGTGCGGTGGCTGAGACAGCCAGTGGAGGGCATGACGGGCGAAGGAACAAGGTCGTTGAGATCTTAGACTGAAGATATGAGCCGGAACTGGGCACCCCGAAAGATATGGTTGCTTGTGCAACCTTGGAGGCCATCGATGAAGGGAGGTGCTGAGGCCCTGTTGGTAGAGCAAGCACCTGGGCTTCAAGCTCGGCCACACGAGCCTCGAGGGATTTTACCAGACTGCTCAAGCATTAGTAAGAACGTTTATCGCAAAGGTCAAGCAAGAGGGGGGAAGATGAGAGCAGGGGAATTCACACCTTCGCGGAACGGGCTTTCGTGTTGCGGGGTCGAAGCCCAGACATGGTGTGTCTGCCAGCTTGCACGACGTGCACTGCGGAAACTTGAAATCACACTGCCCATGGCTGTTAGTTGGCATTGCCCACCGAGACAAGGTTTATCCATCTCCAAGGGTCGGGTCTTTACTTTTTGTCTTGCGCCGTCTGCACCGCGTACAAACCTTGGTCGAGCGACGATGTGATTTTTGCATGTCTACAAGACTTTGGCCGAGACCTTGATTGCTCACGCTTGCATCCTGGCCATGGCGGAGTGGAGATTAGTAGATTCATCAAAGGATCGATCAGTTCTCGAGTCAGAAGCACAGTTATGTAATCAGACGCTACCACTAACCGAGCGCGAAGATAAGCCAGACAAACGAACCCAGTCAATTCGTGAGATTCGCCTGGAGTACCCCAGGTTATCAAGTCCCCACTAAAGTACCAAGCAGAGCACCCCCTCTCTCCTCAGAGCAACCTGTTGATGCTTTGTTTGCCCACTGTTGATTATTCCGTCACCAGTTCTCTTATCAGCACCTAGTGCATTCAGGTAACTGCTAACTATCATCACCATGCTGCAGACGTGCACCCGATGTCGAAATCGGAGGATAAAAAGTATGTTCCGAAACCCCTCTTCACACATCACCCCCATCATGACCTCACGTCAAAGCATATTGTCTTATACTAAGCCTCATTTTGTATCTTGCGGAGAACTAATATTCGCGTATATAGTGTGACTCCCGCCTCCCGGCCTGTGCCAATTGTGCAAAGAGTGACTTGGAGTGCACGTTTCGAGATGATGCCCTGCAACAAGACATCCCTAGAAGGTCTGCTTATAGCTGATTCACAGCTATCATTTTCTTGCGAACTGAGGTCTCGAGGCTTTTTGAACCGATAGCTGATCGTGTCTTTCTCCATAGCTATATCCAGACCTTGAACGAGCGAATAGAACATCTGACATCGCAACTGGCTTTGAACCGGCCAGATAGTTCATGGGGGTATGTGATTTGAACCTCTTCAAAAACGCTTCAAGACCGCCAGTATGGATAGCTGACCGAAGAACCGACAATGCGTGTAGGACTGCCTCTGATGTTAATTCGATAACATCACCACCATCCGCATTTACCCAGCCCCTACACATTCTCATTCCGGCTAAGCCAGGATCCGATCTTCACCTCGACAATTCAGTTCCATCTCGTTTCGTCAGAATCGCATTTGAAGCACTACCGCTGGCCGGTGCCCCCCCAGATGTTGATAGCATCCTCCCAGATAACGAGCAGTCGCTATTACCACCACTCTCCTACACTGACAGATCACAACTCACCCCAAGCATCGTGCGGTTCCTTCTTGGGCGCTATGACCGTTGTATCAAACCTCAATATGATGTCGTGGTCCCCGGACTTTTGAACCATGACGGGGCAAACTTCAAGAAGCTGCCTGATGCTTCAAAGTTTAAAGTTCTCATGGCGTGTGCCATTGCTGCTGCCAGAGAAGCTTACACAACTCCGAACTGGAAGCCACTGGCACAGATATGCCGCGAATGGGCCAATGAGCTAGTGACGCCCATCATATCAGCAGGAGACAGCGACACACTGACAGCCATTCTTCTTCTCCTCGTCTATGAGTTGGCAGACCCAAGTAGAGGCTTCGCCTGGGAACTTTTTGGATCTTGCCGCGAGGACATGTCTGCAGCTGGGATGGCACCAGGCCCCTCTTATTCACCATTCGGTCGGGGCTGAGCAAGGCGATAGCAGCCTCAATACAGGAGGAGCAAGACCCTGCGGGCCTGACGAGATTCGACTGATGTCGGTTCTCAAGGAAATTGAAGGGTAGGTGCACCCACACTCATCTTGACGAGACACATGGCTTTGAACTTTTCGGCTTACCATCTCAGGTCACTGCAAACAATCTTTAGCAGACCCAACATGCTGAGCGGCTCGAAACTTCCGACGACCTCGGAGAATGAGACCGTTCACAGCCTTTACGTGCAAGTCTCCGATCAGCTCTACGGTCGAGGGCAAGTTTATGAAACCCAAGCCTGTCCGTTCGTGGGCGAAGTCGGCACGTTGATGGAGCTTCTCGAGACTGTCCAAACACAACATCCAGTAGCCAAGGAGACATGGCTCGCCTTCCTCCCAATATGCTTCAAGCATAAACAATGCATTTTCTGCTTCCAAGAGGCCGACGAAGACAATGTTAGAGGCATGAGAACCCTGAGGCGTAAAGTAGTTTCTGCAGCGTCAGAACTCATCACAAGCGTTCATCAAAGTGCCATTTCGCAATACGGTTTCATCCCACCCATCATAGCCAGTTCGAAAGCACTGATCTCTGGCTGCTCCATTGCGACAAGCATCTCAAAACGGTGGACATTGGCACAGTCTCATACAAATGATTTGATCAAATGCACCGAGATCTTGACCATGTTCGCGCCGCATTGGAAAGGTGGCAAGGATTACCTTGGCGTTTGGAGAACAATTATTGACCTCCTCGACCTCGGACAACCTAAGAATACCTAGATTTCTTCGTTATGATCATCTTAGACATGCTTGAGGGTATTAAAATGCTTTGATTAAATCATCATTTGATTGTCTATCTTTGGTCATTCGATTTGATCCCACTTCAGCCCCGCAAACCTTTCTATTTAAATGTCATAGTCCGCACCGGAGGGTTGAGGCACGGTTTGCCCAAAGACAGCTCGAACCTCTGTTTGGGGATGTCGATAATGATAGTCGCCAACGTCTCCATCCTCTCAACTCCCTTGGCCAGTGGAGGCGTTGACCTGCAAATCGACACAGGTGTACCCTCCTCGTCCGAAAACCACTCTCGGATCTTTGTAACACTGGGCTCCTGGCCCTTGGTTAAGAGTCGGATTCTGGCTAGCCTCGAGAAGGAGTTTTTGGAAGGATGGTCCCGGATCTCTTTGGGAATGTTGGGGGCCCAGAGGTGGTTGGTGTGGAATACTGTATTCGCCCATACAATATCCGACTCAGGTTCGGGGTAGATGAGAGCCAAGCCTTTGGGAGTACACTCCATAGTTGCAATCTTGCCGGTTCTGTCTCCGATAACCAAGTTGACGCATGAAGCCAGCCCCTTTCTTTTCAATATGGCCAGGGCCTCATCGAATGACTGGCACTCCAGTACACGACGCATGGCCAGGTGCACCGGCAGCTTATCCTTGGCCACTGTCCCGGATCGGATGGCGTTCATACAAATAGCAACCCCAGCCTCGTTTATTCCAAACTTGGCCACAATTCCTGCTTCTCCAAACATTCGGATCCGGGGCTTGCCGGTCTGCCGGATGTCGAAGAAGGCGACCGAGGTGGCAGCTTCTCCCACCCAGTCCCAGTTCTGGCCGATGTAGACTTCCGAGCCTGCGGTGCTACGTGTGGCCAGCGATGTGCATCCATCGCTGTAGTTGGTCAGGGAGATCTCGCTCCTCAGGTTCAGGGTCAGGATGTCGAGAAAGTCTACCCCCTCGCCAGCACCGGCCGCGATTCCCTTCATCTCCTCAACGAGGTCCGACTCATTCTTCTCCAAAGATGGGAGGTATGTTTCTGCTCGCTTTCTCGACTCTGGCCAATCCGCCTCCGCCGTCTCGAGGAACAGGATCTTGTAGTTCTCAATGCAGGTTCGGATTCTCTGGGGGATCTGACTGCCATGACTGAAGCCAATGTCCCACGATGAGCCGCTGGCGATTACTTCTGGCACACCATTCCACTCTGGGGCGGTGTCATGAGGCGTCGCCGGGACTGTCATGGCTATCTTCAGCTAAGAATTGGTGGTGGTGGTGGTGTATGTGTTCAATGCTAGGGGTGTGTATGCGTGTGCGGTTGGATTAGGGATAGTTAATGGAAATTGAAGTTAACTATTACCTCGCATCTTACCAAGAGTTAAATACGCGATGCAGAGAGGTATATCTTAAGGGTGCTACTAGCCTGTCATTCGGCTTGCCGCGGTGCTGGTGTCTCAGCCGGCGGGGATCACCGAAGCGATTTGAAAGCGCCGACTGCTCAAACAATAACAAACACGAGGTAACCCAAGTAGGCCGGGTAGATGGCTTCGAGGAATGGGCCATCTGTGGTTATCCAGGCTATAATTTATTCGTACATACCACCTGGACAAAATGTAGTAAACTTGGGGCCTCGATAGTGATCTTCGCG
The DNA here is from genome assembly GCA_003946995.1 of Fusarium oligoseptatum. Classification (NCBI taxonomy): domain Eukaryota; kingdom Fungi; phylum Ascomycota; class Sordariomycetes; order Hypocreales; family Nectriaceae; genus Fusarium; species Fusarium oligoseptatum. Next base: position 173,719 of record NKCK01000030.1, read on the forward strand.
ATAGTGATCTTCAAATTACTCACATGTTCGTTATGGGTTCGTTTTCACCCTTTTCCAAGACCGCCGAGGTCAACAATGATTATGACACATATGTTGCTGGTGGATTTGCGCCACTTCCTGTAAGATGACAAGAGCCGGTTAGATTCGATTTGAGATATCATGTTGATTCGATGCAATACAGATTGCCTTGACCAGGGCTCAGGGATCCATTGCCTATGATGTGGATGGCAAGGAGTATATCGACTTTCTCAGCATGATTGCTGTCACAAATATGGGCCATGGCCATCCTAAGATTGTGAAAGCTGCTGTAGAGGCTCTTCAGACAGGGGCCACAATCAACTTGGTTGCCCAGAACCCGCACTACGGGCAGCTCGCAAGACGAATCACGCAGGTTTGGATTCCCTCCGATAGTAGGCGAGAGACCCTTTAGGAGAGTCACTGACTGAATAATTAGATGTTCAATTATGATCGCTTCGTTGCCTTGACAAGCGGTGGAGAGGCAGTTGATGCTGCTATGAAGATGGCACGGAAATGGGGTTACCTGGTGAAAGGCATCCCCATGGGCAAATGCTGTATCTTGAGTGCAAGTCGCTGCTATCATGGCGTAGGCCTCTCCAACCTGTCACTTTTTAGCTTCAAGAGCTCTCGTAAGTCGATGATCCGGACCCTTGTTGGTTCTTGCACCGTTAGAGCCTCCTAAATCTCACAGTCAACAGTCTTCGAGCCGTTCGACCCTAACAATGGGCACGTATCCCCATCAGGACATGCGGTCAGGTTCGGGTATCTGGAAGACTTGAAGAAGGTGTTCGAGGCCGATGCGGAAAACATCGCAGCCTTTATTATTGAGCCTATTCAAGGTGCTTCGGGGTAAGAGAAACCGCCCACAGAAATGCCAAACTGACCTAACCTCAACTGTGCAGGGTCATCGTCCCACCAGAAGACTACCTACCCGGAGTAGCAAAGTTGTGCAAGCAGTATAATGTTCTTCTGATTATAGACGAGATCCAAACAGGATTAGGACGGTGTGGCTACCCGCTATATCAGATGAAGTATGACATCCAGGCCGACTTGGTTGTGCTTGGCAAGGCGTTATCCGGAGGCAAGGGACCCAATGTTGCCTGTTGTTTCAGGAAGCTAATAGCTGATAGGTTTGTCTCCAATGTCGGGAGTTCTTGGTTACAATGCTGTCATGGAATTGCTCGACCCTGCAGAGTGAGTTGCTGCACTTGCTTAAACGCTGGAGTTGGCACTAATACTATCAAGGGTTGGTTCAACCATGGCTGCTAACCCTCCAGTCTGCGCAGCGGCTCTAGCTGCACTGGACGTGCTTGTTGATGAAGACCTGCCCGTGAGGGCCAGAGAGATGGGAGAATTGATGATTTCCACTATCAAAGCTATGAACCCCCCGCATGTCATAGAGTACACCGGGGATGGCCTGTTGCGTGCCATAGTAATTACTGAGAAGGAACCCTGGGTAACTGCGCGACGTCTAGGGGCGCTGTTGGTACAGAGAGGTTTGATCGCGAATGGTATGAAAGGTGGACGAATCAGGCTCTGCCCTCCACTGAACATAGACCGAGAACTTCTTATTAGGGGAGCAGAGATGGTAGCACAGGCTCTGATTGATTTGGAAAATGTCCCTGGCGAGTTGCCTGGAGAGATTATTCCTTTCAAGTACGGTCATTATCTCAAATAGTCACAAATGGTAGATAGGGATTTTAGTTCCAAGCTGTATCTCATTGTCTATGTTTGAGCGAACTGTTATTCTACCCTTGTCATGTCGACCCTGTTTCGAGTATCAAGATATTGTTATATCTCCGACTGGTAAATTTGACACTCCCCTTCGTGCAACTCTCCCCAACTCGCGCGCGGTAACTTGATTGTTCTGTCAACTTCCTCGATTTGTGGAGCGAGAAATATTGCAGGAATGCCTCTCAACGCCGCCAACTGGGCAATTGCTCATACGGATCAAGGGAGAGCTTTGTTGATGCCCAGTAGTCGTCGGAATCCGTGGTAATGTTGCGTTCATGCGGCTTGGCCCGGCTTTGCGATGATCGGTACGAGGCGAGGCCATATTCACTAATCCTCCAAGCCTGGCCGCATCGGCTTTCCCCGCGTTTCGGGCCACATGATCACTTTAACCCTCGCGGAACGCCGATGATGAGGATGGGTTAGATAGCACAGACATTCTTCCACGGAATAGTGATGAGTCCGGCACGTGTGCTATCCAGAGTGGCCAGAGGGAAAGGGAAGTTGAAAAGACGGAACTGCTAGATTCATGGGGCGTAGATAATCTCTTGCTGACTTGTGGGCTCTGGCAAGGACTAACATTTCACTATTTACATCGTCTGATTGGCAAATTTAGTGACTCGAAGGTTAGGATATACAGGAAACCGACCATGGCCAACAAATCTTTTCCCGCTGGCGTTTACGCCGCCTCCCTTACTTGGTTCTCCGAGGGAGGGCAACAGCCTATAAACTATGAGATCCAGGAGAGGCATCTAGCACATCTGATTGGGTCTGGCTTGACCGGAGGTGAGCTCCCACATACAGAAAGGTATGGCAAACAAGATGTTTAACGAGATGTCGCAGTGGTCATTGCTGGGTCCAATGGAGAAGCCGTTTCACTCACAGCTGAGGAGAGGATCAAGCTCGTTTCTCTTACAAGGGATGTTGCCACTCGCATGGGCCGTGAAGATATGCCGATAGTGATTGGGACAGTTGGACACGCTACCAAGGATATAATTGAGCAGCTTGAAATGTCCAAGGAGGCTGGCGCGGATTTTGGACTCGTCCTAACCCCGAGTTACTTTCATTTTGCAATGGATGCATCTGCCATTAAGCAGTTCTTCACCGAGGTAACGAGATCTCATTATCTCAGCATGCTGCCAACTCCAGAGAGCTGACGATTAGTAGGTGGCTGATGCTAGCCCTATCCCCATCCTCATCTACAGCTGGCCGTTGGTTACCTCGGGGATCGAAATTAACTCGGATATCATGTCGGCGCTGGGCAAGCATCCCAACATCGCCGGCACCAAGCTGACCTGCGGTGGGATCGCCAAGGCGGTCCGGATCGCTGCAGAGTTCAGGCAGGAAGATTTCTGCGCTTTGACCGGTTTCACAGACTGGCTGCTCCCTGGCCTTCATGCCGGAGCTGCTGGTAGTATCTCTGGGTTTGCAAACCTGTGCCCTCGTGTGAGTCTTTGCCACGACTCAACCCTCTGTCGTGACCCATAGTCGGTGTTCTAACCAGGGGGCAGGCCTGCGTGAAGATCTATGAGAATTACAAGGCTGGGAGGTTTGACGAGGCCAGGGCCTTACAGAACTCCATTACAAAGCCAGAATGGGATATCACGAAGTCGGGCATCAACGGGACGAAGTGGGTGGTTGCCAAGCTGCTCGGATATGGCGAGGAGAATTGCGCGACAAGGAGACCGTATGCCAAGTTTACAGATGAGGTGCAACAGAAGGAATTATTGGATGCGATGCAGGCTGTCTATGTCAGTCAGAAGGCTTGAGCTGGAAGAGGATATAGGAAGAGACAGCTGTGATTATATCCATCTTGACTACCACCTCTCTGTTTTGATACTACCCATTTGTGTGTCACTTCAAGATAGCTAAATGTCACAGCTGTCGGATTCCGATCACCTGTGAGATCTTGAGCACTGAATTCCCTTGAAGGATGTTGCCCCGTAGCTCAGGCGTTCACTCCATGTACCGAACTTCTGCTGCTTAAACGCCTGCCAAGGAGGTCCTGGGAAAGATTTTCGTGATGCGAGGCCAGTTCATGATTAAAGGTCGACACTACTAAATCCTCTTCTACCAATAACTTAGTCCGAATTCGACGTGACACCCTTAAGGATTAGCAATCGTCCTCCCTCAATGCGGACAACCTTTCCGTCCATGAAAGCACCAGCCTTGCTCATCAACCACAGGGCGCATCCAACCATATCTCCCTCAGTTCCAGCTCGTTTCGCTGGAGTCTCACCTGCCAAGCGAAGGTTGGAGCTTCCGTCGTTGGGAGTCATGGCAGAAGGAACCAGGCCGGGAGACATGGCATTTACGCGGACTGCACCGCGAGTGTTAGCCTTGGCTTTGCGGGAATCTCTGGAGTCACTCACTATAGAAGGCTGCAAATTCGGCTGCCATAATTCTCACCAGATGGTCCACGGCCGCCTTGGAGGTCTGATAGCAAGGCACAAACTGGTGGTTGTGCACACTCGCTGGGCTACTGAACAAGATGACGGATCCCCGCCCATCTCCCTGTGCCGCGGCTGTGCCAAGAAGACTCACGAGGCCGGCGGTGAGGTAGTAGGGTGCAAGGACGTTGAGGCGAAAGGTGTGTTCCCAGCCCTTGTAGGGAGCTGACAGTGTTGCGGCTTCAAGCTTGTCTAGACTTTCTCCTGGCTTATACGCGATCTCATTCATGTATCGAATGGCAGCACAGTGAATCAGAGCGTCGAGTGATGTTCGGGTCGACTTGATCTTGTCTACCACGGTCTTGACGCCGTCTTCACTTGAAAGATCGGCGTGGATCCTATCGATGCTGTCAGTCAAACCTCTCAGTCATGGCTTGGGTGCAGATGGACGGACGTTACCACTTCAATCTTGTTGGAGCCCGTCGGGGACTCGAACAAGCCTTCCAGCTCAGGCTTGACATCGTTGAGGGCCTTTTCGTTGACGTCTATGAGAATAACGTTGGCGCCGTTGGCAGCACATCCTCGAGCCAGCATGAGACCAATACCAGAAGCTATACTGGTCATCAGCCTGGCACAGAATCCCTGCCGTGGGCAAAGCAGGACGGGAGTTGTTAGTAGTCTTACCTCCTCCGGTGATTGCGACCCATCGACCAGCGACGTCAAACAGCTCGCCTATGCGTAGATTGGATGCCATGCTGGGGGATTGACTTCTTGGTCCAGAACGGTGTTTACCACACGGATATTGACGTGGAGCTCAACAGTGTGGCTCCGGCTTTATGACAACCGGCTTCCGACTCCCCGGCTTTCTAGCGTACATCAATGGGCCGGGATCAAGCTCCGTCGGCGGTCCCCGAGAATACGGGGGTAAGCGACGCGATCCCCCGATCGCAAGTCATCTTCGTATCTAGACTCCCCACCAGATCTGCGCCATTAGTCTAGCCATTAGCCGATGCTAATCCACAGTCTGGTCCTTGTGAGAAGTATCCGAAACCCGTTTCTACAGAATCTTTCAAGGCATAGACCTACACACTCCCCGTTGGGTCAGATATAACGGTCACCTGTTCATCCTCCGGTACTGGCCAATGCTGTAGTAGCAAGGCAGATCTCGCTAGGCTGCCTGAGTTTTCGCCATGGATCTCGTTACCTTGTCCGGTTCGCCAATGGTCTGGGCTCCGCTTGGCCTCTTTGCCGCAGCGTCCGTACTCCTGCTCGTATACATCAACTTCTTCTACGTTGACTTCGCCAAGATCAAAGGTATCCCTGAGATTCCAGGCGGGGAGACACTCGCTGGTCATTTATATCAGCTCGGAGACGACCATGCCACGACAGCCGCGACATGGGCTGCCAAGTACGGCTGGCCGGTCTATCAGTTTCGCATGGGCTGTCGTCGGGTCATCATGCTCAACTCATTCGAGTCTGCCCGCGAGTGGTTGGTGAAGAATCAGTCCGCAACTATTGACCGTCCTTGGTTTTTATACCTTTCACGGGATTGTGTCAAAAACTTCTGGTGGGTTAAACTCGCCGCACTCGGACACATAGCAGAGAAGCTAACCGTGCCACCCCGATAGCGGCAACTATTGGAACTAGCCCCTGGGATGAAAGGACCAAGAAACAGAGGCGTGTGGTTGGTTCCTTCACTACTGGCCCTTCTATTAAAAAGATGAACAAGATGTTAGACATGGAGACATGTGCTGTCATTTCAAGGATCTACTACGATAGCCAAAACGCGGCGGATGGTATCTTGCCTCATGTGTATCAGAAGCGTCTTGCCTTGAACCTCATGATAATGTTCTGCTACGGGACACGATTCAATTCGGTTCAGGACCCAATGCTACTTCAGATTCTCAGGGATGCCAAGACCATTGCTAGGCGAGATACCTTTTGTGCAACTTGGGTGGTGCAATCACACTAACCAGTGATAGCTTCCGATCTACAAACTCCAACCCTCAGGACTTCATCCCTCACTTGAGATATGTGGGCAAGAACCCCAGAATGGCCACAGCAACGGAAGTCAGACAACGTCGGGATACTTGGCTGGCGGCCATGTTGAAGGCGGTCACGACCAACCTCAACCGAAAACGCCCCGGTGACAAGAAGTGCGTCGCTGAGATGCTGCTTGAGGATAACCAGGAAGGCCTCACCGAGAGTATGTTTCTTTTACCCCCACAGCATTGCTCGTACACCCTACTAACGCCTAACAGTGGATATCAAGACCATTCTTGGTGGGCTCATGTCTGGCGGCTTCGAGACCGTCTACTCCACCCTCATCATCACCATCGGTATCCTCTCAACGGAAGCTGGGCAGCTGATTCAGGAGAAAGCATACCAAGACATTATGAACGCGTATGATTCCCCACAGATGGCATTCGATCAGTGTCTACTGGAGGAAAAGAGTCCATATGTTTTGGCGCTGGTGAAAGAGGCTTTGAGGTTTTATCCACCACTAAAGATCCTACCTGCCCGACAAGTCTATAAGGCCTTCTCGTATGAGGGGGCAAATATTCCCAAGGGTCTTCTAGTCTACATTAACACCCAGGCTGTCAACTTTGGTAAGTCATTCAAACACTGCCCAAGCATAATACAATATCTCGCTAACATTCGGAATTAGACAAGCGCACCTACGGCCCTGATGCCGACCAGTTCCGCCCTGAACGATGGACTGACAAAGCGAATGGCATCCCTCCCCCCTACCATTTCGCCTTCGGTGCTGGTGCCCGGATGTGCACAGCGGTCAACTTCTCAAACAGACTGCTATACGCTGTCTTTGTTCGCTTGATACTGTCATTTAGGATGACACCGAGCAAGGAGATGCCCCCCAACACGGACCCGATCAGCTACAAGGAGGACCCAGCTGCATCGAACGCTGTCGCCTCGGACTTCAAGATCAAGTTCACACCGAGGAATAAGGAGGTGATAGAGGGTTTCTTGAAGAATTGTCATGAAGGATTGACCGAGTTTGTGACTGGGGACAACGCGGAGCCCCTTTTGTTGTAGCAAGTGGTGGCTTAGCTGTGTATAGACCGTAGCGTGACATGAACTACGTCTGGCTACTTTCCTCTATTAACTTGGGGGTTGCGCGCCTTTAGTTGCTTCAAAGCCGATGATTCTCTCAAGCTTCAAGTTTATATAAAGGCCATATTAAAAATCGATGAGTTGTCTCACATAAGAGATTGTAAATATCTTCTCCGTATATGCCTACCCTAGCACATCCCCACTGGCTTCCCATTTTGCTTCCATACTGTTGCATCCTTCATCACAAAGTTGACAGATCTGAGAGCTTTGTGGTTCTTCTCGGGGTCCTCATCAAAGGCCACGATATCAGCTTGCAAGCCCTCACCAAACCATCCAAATCGTCGTCCACACATATCGCCACCACAAGACTCCCAGCCACCCACTGTGCAAGACTCCAAAACATCAACCACCGGGATCCCAGCCTCTATCATCAACTCGAGCTCCCTAACATTGTCGCCATGCGGGTATGTGCCTGTGTCACCACCGCAGGCGAGGCGGACGCCCAACTCGTGGGCCCGCTTGACCTGCCTCAATATGTCGCTGAAACGATGGGCATGAAGCTTCTCTGCGACTGCTAGGGTAGGCACCATGATGACTTTCTTCTCGACCATCTTCTTGAACATGTCATCAGTGCCAAAGTAGACGTGTTCTAGAGTGTTGGCACCAGCCTCGATGGCCCCCAACGCACCCTCTAGCGTACAGCAGTGTGCGGATACAGGAGCACGCGCAAGGGCGGCCTCCTTAACTATCATGTTCATCTCATCCTGCGAGAAGACCAGGTAGTCAGGGTTAGGCTCTTTGGGAGGATGCAGCACACTAGGGATGTAAGGGTGCTGCTGCGCAGGGGGACATCTCATGATTCTCCGCCGGTAGTCAGCAAAAAACTTGATGATGTCAGCTCCAGCGGCGATTCTTCGCCGAACGGCCATGCGGCATGCCTCGACTCCATCGACGGCATCTGCTCCTGCGGGAAGGCAGTGGCCTCCGGAAGTGTTCTCTGTGCGAGGCTCAAATGAGCCGGTACTGGCAAGGACCTTGGTGGCAACAAATAGACGCGGGCCAGGAGTCAGTCCTCGAGCAATTGCATCTCGCAGATTTGCGTCAAACTCCTGCATTCCTTCCGAACCGAGATCCCTACAAGGATGGGCATTGTGTTAGCATTTGTTTGTTGACACGGGATGAGGTGGCCAACCTGTACGTTGTGTATCCCGCAAGTAACGCTGTCCGGCAGTGATTAACTCCACGGACCAACCGTTCTGCCATACTTTCATCTCTCTTCTGTTGGAGAGCCCCGGCCTCACTTGAGGTCAGATGTCAGCATAAGTCCGGAATGGGCAAGCCATTGAGAGGAGAAAACTGACTCGTAGGAATGTAAGAAGACGTGCGTGTGCGCGTCCACCAGTCCTGGCATCACAAATTTCCCACGGAGGTCGATGTCTCCCTCCTTCATTTTTTCTGAGAAGGGCAAATTCTCGTCATCCCGCTCAAATACCCGAACGATAAGGCCACTCTGGGTGTCAACTGTGACGGACACATTCTTGCGAACTCGTTTGACCTTGGGGTCAAATAGCGACGAGGTATGTAACGTGTATTGAGTCATTGTGATGGGGTTTCGTCAAGGGAATCAAGCGACAAGACCCTTGAATGACAACATTGGGAATGTTAAGCGGCACTGCTTGCTCGTGATATCCCACAAACGACAGTAAAAAGTTTGGTCAAGGAATGGCAACTCGATTACGAGATTAGAGCCTATTCTACCGAGTAAAAACGCTAGACATCGGTACACTAGGCGTGACATCGGATCAAGGCGTGGTTTTGCCGTTGCGTATCGCCCAACTCCGACCCCGCACAAAGCAAGATCGAATATGGGCGAGAGAGGGGCTTGGAGACGAGAGCGACAACTGTAGCTTGGAGCCCGAGTCCCTATACTTCTTGAAGTTCTTATTATCATTGATGGCAACCCCATAAGACGCCATTGGCTACAAGACTAATAGACACTGTTATCAGTTCGAGGCTTAATGCCGTAAAAATCGACACGGTAACATCTGAGGTTACTTACAGTGATGAGTTTCCTCCTGCGAAGAACCGCGGACGCAGTCTTGTCGTAACAATTTCCTCATTGAGTCACGAGCATGACCTTTGAAACACAGTAATTTTGAAGGCAGGTGAGGGGCTTCCTGACCGGCGGTTATGCTGGCTACACATTGTGGCTACCATCATTGGCACCAACACAGCAAGCCTCACTTACACTTTCGCCCAATCCCGCCCTCTTTTTCTGGTTGCCTTCTCTTGTTGCCTTTTCTTGTTGCCTCACCGTGTCTCAGTTGTTATCTCTTGCCTCAGCAAGGCAACAAAAGCAGCCAAGATGAGGCTTGCTTTGAAGCGAGACGGAGGCGTCCGTATGGGCCCCGCCCTGTTGGACACCGTGGTTGTAGAGAACAGGCTCCAACCTTGGCCATTCTTGACGGTGACTCCTGAAGCATTGCATAGAGTGTGCTTTCCATCATTCGCCCCTTCTACTTTGTATGGTCTTTCCCTCCGGCCGGATATGATAAGATACACCATGTCACCTGGAGAGTAGGTGTAGCTGTTGACATAGTCATCAACACCTGGTCGCTTGCCTTTGGCGATGACGAAGTCGGGGTCATCGACGCTGTTACGATTGTTAGACTGGACTTCTATGGATCAAGTTTGGGGTGACCTACTGATTTTTGTCACTCATGATGATCGGGGAAAAGTCGTGCAGTTGAGTTTGGTTGGGATTGTGGCATTTTTATAGGATAGGATGAATGAGGCGTCCAATACCCGCCACGTTGCTCGCCAAGCTGCATATCGACATCACCCGACTACAATGTCCATCATTAGGCAGCAATCTAAGCCTCCATAGCAACTTTAGGGTGAGATACTTATTCCAGATATCTTCCGTGCTTAACTGGAAGGTGGAGGGTGTATGGCATTCACCAGTGCATCCACTGACACTAACATGGCTGATATTGAAATTGGCTCCCCAACAGCCACGTTATCGCAGGCAACTGCGTTATCCCAGGTAACCGCCGGTTTCTTGTCGCAATGTCGTTCTCTCTGGAGGGTTTTGCGTGCTTTTAGGCCTAGGTTCAAACGTCGTGGACACCGCCAGGAGAGCAGTAGGAGCACCTCACAGACTCAGAGTGAGTTCTCGTCTTATTTAAGTCACTACAGAGAAACATTGACGTGAAAAAAGTTGAGAATCACCGGCAGGGATACCCTCGATTTTCGGCCTTGATGGCTGCACATGATGCCTTTCATATATTCAGACGCTTCTCAGGCCTTCGCACACGCCTTTTACTACTCGCCTAGGACGAAATAGTTGATCTTGAAGAACAGTTGAATTTAGTTAACCACAAGGAAAAGGCTCCTTTGTTTCTAGCTTCACGGCGGGAGGACAGGAACGAGGAGCGAAAAACGATAATCTCCAAACTACGCGCCAGTCTCGCTGGATATGGTGGGCTTGCCAATATTTCCTTTTGGAACTACACACTGACTCTACTGAACTTAGATGAGCTGTTGGAAAGGAGCCAGAGAGCTCTTGCATACGAAAGACCACATGAAAAATACGTCTCAAGTCTTCGGCATTGGCTAGCAGGGAACGCTTCCCTTGCGAGAAAGGAGACGGCCTTTCTGAAAGACGATGATGACTTGTTGACACTGTCCTCCACGAAGGACGGGTTAGGGTTAGGGTTAGGGTTAGGTAGTAAAATGGCTAGAAAGAGCAGTCTGTCACAAGATTGTGTGTCATTTTTGGAAAGGAAAGTATTTCGTCTTCCATAGATGTATTGCTAACAGATCAACAGGGTTCTGAGCCAAAGTCAAGAGACCCTCGAGTGCACATCTTCCCACGGTCCTCAACAGTGACAGTAGCAAGAGCCATTCTCAGCCCCCTGATCGCATTTCTTCTGCTGGCCCCAGTGGTTATATGTAACCTGATCGAGAGCATGGCAGCTAGGCTAGTGGTGATGGTTGGCGCGACAGTTACTTTTGTGCTTTGCGTGTGTCTCTTGACATATGCCAGGACGGTAGACCTGGCGGTGGCTGGCGCAACGTGAGAGACGCCTCCTGACTCAGTTACAGTTTGTTTTGACTAACTCGGCCGTTAATTACTAGATATACAACTATCATGGTGGTATTTATCGAGGGTAAAACGCAATGATAAAGCATGGGTTGGCTGAAGCTCGTCTACTCACGACGAGGTGGTTGCTGCGGCTCTTACGACACCTCTCGTTCGGGAAAGTAGCCTGATGTTTATGTAAGTTAGACGAAGGGGCTGCAGCGAGGGGCAATAGCCAGGATCAACTCGACCAACGCTAGACCAAGGATATAAAACTTCAAGACTGGAAATACTCTTTTTCCTTATCGATTTCATATGTGTTTTACTACTAGGCAGGAACTCGTTCTGGAAGATTTTTGAACCGCGACTTTGAGCTTCATTCCTGCCTGTAGATATGTGACATGGAATTCGATTCCGCTTTGAGCTCCATGATAGTTGATGGCAATCATGTCGAGTATAAAAAAGCTTTTTAATATTGAGCGACCGACAATCCAAACCTCCCGCGACACGTGATGAGAAGTCGGAAGCGTTCCGATGGGGGGCTCAATTAGTGCGGGACCATCCCGACCACATTCTCTTCCCGCCACGTCCACCGACCCGACGCGTGTGAATCAATATCCAAATCCGCCAAACTACAGCCAGTTTTAATACATCCGGTCGGCCCTTGCACATCCCGACATGCCGGAGCACGAACCGCGCCAACGCCGTCGCAAGGTGACACTGGCCTGTGAACCCTGCAGGGAACGCAAAGCTCGCTGCGACGGAGTCAAGCCGCTCTGCTCGACGTGTCGGCGTCGGTCTCTAGGTATTGAGCAATGCGTCTACAAGGTGGGGAATGCACGCACAGCATGCAGCGACGAGTAAGTAACTGCATTTGGATAAGCATGCCTTAGTTGACTGACCAATTCTTGAAGTTACACAAAAGCTTTACACGAGCGTATTCGACGCCTGGAGCAGGCTTGTGCGTTGCATGGTATAGACCCCGATGCCCTCCCAGATGCAAACAATGACCAGACTGTCAATACACAAAGTCAAGCCGATTTGGATGCCATCGTCATGGGAACATCCCTAACTCCATTGTCATCGGCTGCAAATGAGGGGATAGAGAATTCCAGCAATTCAAGGCGAGTCACTGCCATGGGAACAACCACTGTTGAAGAAGAAATCGGACAATCCCATGACACGACCCAAGCTTTCTATGGTTCTTCTTCTGCTGCTTCATTCTTGAAGGAAGCTTATGGAACTGTGAATCCACCTTTGTCCTGCCAGCCATCCAGAAACCCCCAAGTCGTGACCTTGGAGCCCTCATCACTTTTTAGCGGCATTGAAAAACTCGTTCTTCCGCCGCGACCTCTCGCAGACCACCTAAAAAGAAAGATACTTTCAACAGGTCTACTACCTCTATCCCTTCTTTGACAAGGAGGCTTTCGAGCATGCCTATCAGTCGCTCTGGCTACCAAGTGGACAAGTCTCAAGTCCAAGAGAATATCGAGATCTGGGCCTCGGAGGAGATGCTACCTCGATTGCGTTCCATTCTTCCCTCAATTCCATCTTTGCCCTTGGATGTATTTTTTCGGATCTCTCTACTCCAGCCAAGACTACAGCCTACGAAGTCTTCTTTAATCGGGCTAAACAAAATATTGGTCTTGATCTGCTCGATATGAATGACTTGAGCGTCGTTCAAACGCTACTACTGGTAGCCCTCGTCTTACAGGGAACTCCCTTTCCCGACCGCTGTTGGAATGCCGTCGGTGTGGCATGCCGGACGGCCCAAGGCCTAGGGCTGCACAGCATGCCCAAGTATGACGCCCAGGAGTCGCGGGTATGGCAGGTTCGGCGCCGTACATGGCACGGATGTGTTGTACTGGATACGTAAGGACCCAAAAGTCCTATTATACCACTGTACTAACAATTTCAGGCTTGTTAGCATGACACTAGGGCGGCCAACTATGATCACGAACCTCTCTACACTTGCTGTGCCGGGAGGTTTGGACTTGAACGCCCAGAGTGCGGAGGGAATTGAACGGATCAGACTACAATTCCAGCTTGAATCTGTCCGGTTAAGTATCATTCTGGACAGCATTCTATCAAAGGTATACCAGCCCTGGCAATGTAGGCTCCTCCATGATGAGCAGAGTCTTGTGTCGCATGCAGATACAGCTTGTCAGAGTATGGATACTTTTGTTGAGCTTCAGGGACAACTTCAAGCATTCGAGCTATCCGTGCCTAGCTTTCTTTCGTGGAAGACACCCTTGACTACGGATTCCATCTCAACAGAGGTTGTTAGTATTCTCGCCATTCAAAGAAATGTGTTACATGCGCGGTAAGATGTCGTGGGATAAGGACTTAGATTGAGCATACTTACTGACTCGAGCTAGGTTTACTTACCTTCGTCTGATGCTTTATCGGCCTATCTTGACTCAGCTGCTAGCTTCTGACGTCACGGATGATGTGGATTACGACTTGCACTCATCTTTCAAGCGAGACGGGGCTAGAGCATGCGTACAGTCTGCGATTCGACTCATTAACCTGGTTCATGATACCTTTCGTACGGACACAACTGAAGCGTGGTGGTGGAACGGTCTATGTAATCGTCCCTGTTCCCTCTGTACGCATCCACTAACGGAGGTTGTAGATGCCTGCACTGCTAGCCTTGTACTCATGACATGCCGCTTATGCCCCTCACTCTGGGCTACGTTGGATCAAGCGGGAGTGGTTGAATCGTGGGAGAAATGCCACGCAGTTCTCGAAGCAATATCTCCATTCAGCATGTCTATCCGAAAGTCTTTCGATTTACTCTTAAAGATAAACCAGACCATCACAGCAAGGCAGCAAGGTGAGTGATTAGGAGAACAAGTCAAACTGTTGCGGTAACTAACGACGCCCGGCTAAAGATTATGCCTCAAATGAAGATTCGGAACAAAACCTAGTGCATGAAATGCTGGATTCAATGCTGGAGGGAGATTTGTCTCTTCAAGACGCTTTGACAATATCGTTTCCGTTTGATTCTGAGACGATGGCCTTTCCGGGCTGGGAAGGAATGAACTTGGCACCGGGGAACTGAACAGCGTCTTCCTGATATAACTAGCTCCAACTTTACATATGGGTTTAGATTCTCGCCGTCTCCTGTCTTTCCAATGCCAAGTCTTTAGCAATGGCCTCACCAATCCGTTCACCGATCGCCATAATGGTGACCATGGGGTTCACACCACTGGCACTAGGAAGAACACTCGCATCAGCAACATATAACCCTTCACAGCCCCAGACCTTTCCGAACTCATCCACAACACCCTCACTTTCCCTAGTACTCATGCGGCAGGAACTCATCTGGTGAGCTGAGCAAAATGGTGTATCCGGCGTTTTATTTCCATGTGCCTCCATCTCCTTCAGCCAAGATTGGAATCCTGCATCCGTGATGCCAGCAGAGTCGTTACCAGAATTTCCAGATCCTTCCTGTGCGCGGATAAATGGTCGAAGACCTGGGAGGGCCGGATGAATTTCCTGGGCACCTTGAACGTAGAGGATCTTTGCCAAGGCGATCATGCCCATCATATTAGAGCGAGTGTCAAATTTTGAGGGCGTATAAGCCACGCGAGGCATCCCTCGTGTAGGGTCGATGAGGACTTGGCCACTCTCACGATCTCGTGTAATCGCAATAAATACTTCCATGTGGCGATATTTAAATAACAGTACTTTATAGTCAAGTCCAGAAGTCCAATTCAACCAAGGGAGAGACATTGAAGGCTACGAAGAGGTTAATATTTATGCCCAGAGTGGAGATTCGTGACTTACTATCATTGAGACACGCTCTAGCTTAACACCATGGCCTTTTCCGTCAAGATTATCGAGGCTCGTTACTACGGATGTGAGAATTCCGCCTGCTACGTGTTAGCTAGCGGTCAAGGGGCCGTCATCTGGTGATCAAAAACTCACCTTCCCATGGGACTGTCTCTTGTTCGAAAATGCCCCCTACAAAGGTTGTTGGATGCAGATGCAAATTGCGTCCGATATGCTTGTTCTGCGTGCAATGGATTAGCATAAGAAGCTCGTAATGTGAAATCTGTTTGCCTGTTTCTTGCCTTCAGTCCGCTGTTCTTCAAGATGATGGGACTCCATAGACTCCCGGCAGAAACCACAACTCTCTTCGCTTTGATCGTAACCACTCTTGGCGTTGTATCCTTGCCGTCCTTTGGTATCCAAGTTCCTATCACGCCACGGGCGACCCGCTTACCACCCTTCTTGCTGAGAAGCACCCTCTCGACCTTGAAACCTTGGATAAACTTGGCTCCACACTTGGCCGCATCTGGGAACCATCCGTTCACTGGGCCTTGCTTCTCTCCCCTCCAGCAACCCATCGCGCAGTGGCCATCATGATGCTCACAACGACGTGTGTTCTGGGGCACAGGTTTCGCGCTGAAACCCAGCTTCCGCCCGCCTTCTAGCAGAGCCGAGTTGCCATGATTATGACGAATGAACTCATCGCTAACACCCATGCGCTCGCATACAGAGTCAAGGCGAGTCTGGAACTCAGATGATTTGAAAAAGGTAAGACCTCTCTCATCCGCCCACTCATCGCGTACCGTGTTTTGGGTCTGTAGGCATGCACTCCAGTTAATTGTTCCACCACCACCAAAGCATGATCCTGCAGTAACGGTGATGGACCCATCTTCCGAGGCTAACATACCGCCCTGTTCGAAAAGATGAAAGAAGGCTTCGCTGTGGTCAAGAGGCAGAGAGGACGTTTGGAAATGGTAGCTTTTGTCCACGACGATGACGCGATGGCCTGCAGTGGCGATGGCCCTTGCAACGACGCCAGCACCGCAACCTGAGCCAACGACAATGACATCTGTTTCTAGTTGGATCGGATTGCGTGACGTGTTGAAGTCCATGAACTCGAAGGGATAAGACTCGACGGGGTGCCATCCGGACGGGGCTGATGGGTAACCAGTAACCTCGTCGAAAAGAGGACTCGCACGAAGATAAACATGCTTGGCAATTTGCGAAAGCTGTTTGAACAACACACGGAAACTAGCCAAGGAACTAGTTCTCCAAGAGTGCAGCACACGCGTGCGATCCTTGATGGATAGTTTGGAGAATGGCGTGAGATAACCGGTAAGGGGGAGGGATGTAGCCCAGTTACTATCGTGGAACGTTAGTAGACCTTCAACAAGGTAGGAAGAAACTCACTCGATCAGGGATAGCACGCTGCGAAGTGTTGCTAGCTTATCGTCGGGGAAACCGGCTAGCATTCGCTTCAAGATATCTTGAAACAGCGGTATTTCGGAAGGTTTCTCGGCAAGGAAAGCATCCAATTTGGACGTGTCTGAAAGGGCAGGTGTAGCATTCTGCCGGAGATGCGTCATGGCTGTTGCGTATTCAGCATCGCTAAGAGCCGCAGCCCCCACATCACGGGATTCGTTCCTCTGACAGGAGGACACTACAGTATCCATAACTACCATCAAGGTACGCCATTGTGCTTCTAGCAAAGGATCTGGGTTTGGGGCTTCTGGAGGCCCAACTGAATTTGGGCCCGTGCTCGTAGCTGGAATTTCCGCCATGGTGTTTATCGGACGCTAGGAGGATGTGTATGGGCCGTGGTGGCAGGACGCCTCGGAATAGAGCAACTGCCGGTCGATTTAAAACGATTGACTTTGTATTAACCGAGGAATATCACATGCCGAAATTAGTTGATCGTTACCCCAGATTTACCCCGCATTTCTTTCGTCAATCTCCAGCCATGTATCAAGGCCTTGATGCTGGTGCCACGGGTTGGTTCCGACGGAGATCCGCGGAACCCGGATCGCTAGTGATGGCCTCAGCGTCTGTCTTGTGCCAAGTTATGTCCTGTACTTGTTTAGTAGAATCAGTACTATACCATGCGGCGTCTCTCGTATTATATCCGGAGATTTCTTCGAGATGAAATGTTGAGGGTACACAGTAACCCCTACCATTTATCGCAGTACAATATTACTTGATCAACCTATATCTTGGTTGTCATTTAGTGTTACCACTCCCAAGCTCGACACTTCATCCCTTATCATTGCCTAATTCCTAGTAAGGTCTTAACCACCTTTTACTTTGGGACTGCTATGCTTGTCCCTTGGGCTTCTTTTTCGTGGTGGAGCGAGGATGGGAAACCTGTCACCAGCAAACCGAGGCGAGGATTAAGCTAACTAATTTCAAACTAGCTTGCGAAACACGCAGCTATCCGCCATGTTAGAAAGCTTTGGAGCCGAGGTATTGTTCACACACCACTTGGGGACAGGGGTCACACGTCCCAACGGCGTGGTTCCGCGACCAGCCCTCAGCTGAACCGGAACAGACCCGCCTGTCTTCGGGGCCACGGATGGAACAAGGGGCCGACTTGGCAACGGCGCTTGAGACGCTTGAGACGGAACTGAGTTCTCGGCAGATGAGATCGGGGTTTAGATTCTGGGGTCCCCGCATGAGTCCCCACGGTACTAAAACAAGGTCACCTCGGCAAGGTGGACAAGAGAAGATGTTGATAACTAGTTGTTGATTCAAGTAAACTGGGCTTTTGATAGTATCGAGCTGCTGCCAAAATGCCTGTTCAATTTTCCATATGGGAGAAGCTAAGGCTGGCTTTCCGCTTAACCTGTCTCGGTATGATTCACCTTGCTTGTCTATCACACTCGTGCATCACCCACTGACATATCGTTTCTCATAGCACCCTGGCAGGTGCTTGCTTCCGTGATACGCTCTTTCACAATCTCCTGCGTTAGAGGCATCCCGTCACGCTTGTATCTTGTATGTGGAGCCGTCAAAATACTTCTCGGAAATTTCTCTCCCCGCCAGATTCAGTACTTGTCTCTCTCGACTAAAGACGCATACAAATCATGGATGGAGCAAAAGGCTGCCAAGGCCAAGAAGATCGGAAATACAGAAGCCGTTGAAAGACTCTGCTACGACTTAGAACCTCTAGAGGACGGGCATTCGTCACTTCTTTGGATCGGTAATCGACGGAAAGCAAAGAAGATCGTTCTATTCTTCCATGGGGGTGGCTATATCGCTGCATTGTTACCTGGGCACTTGGAATGGTGTTGGAGAGCGTACATTACTGCGGGTGTCGAGATGCAAACTGAAGTTGCCGTGGCAGTCCTCGAATACACACTTTGTCCAGAGGCAAGATATCCGGTACAACTCCGCCAGGCTGCAAGCGCCCTGAGCCATCTTCTATCCCAAGGCATTAAGCCTCGAGATATTGTTATTGGAGGAGACTCTGCGGGTGGAAACTTGACGGCCCAACTACTGACCCATCTTGTTGAACCACATCCCGCAGTTCCAAGAGTCGACTTGTCCGAGCCACTACTAGGCGCATTCCTTGTTTCGCCATGGGTGACTCGACATACCAACCATACTTCGTTCACGGAAAACTCTTGGATCGACATGCTTTCCGGCCCAACGGTGGATAAGTGTGCCAAAGAGCTACTGGGACCTACACAAAGCGACGAGAATGACGCCAAGTCGGCCATGCTCGCATTCCCTCTCGACGGTGATAAACGTTGCTTAAGTGGAATGACTTCTATTCTTCGCCAATTGTATGTCACGGTTGGAAGTCATGAGGTCTTTCGAGACCAAGGAGTGGCTTTCGTACATGAGGTGCAACACTTGAACCCAGGGCTCAATGTACAGTTCACGATGCAAAGCAGGCAAGCTCATGACTTTATTCTGCTTGAGGCTCAACAGGAACGTGATGGAGAATGTATCCTAGAAATGAAGGGGTGGATGAAAAGTTTACTGGGAATGGAGATTCAACATAGTCGGGAGTGAATACAGAAACACATTAGGAAAGCCAACAAACATCAAATGAGAACTTGGAAGAGATTTCTGTGACAATTTGCATTGAAGTTGGTTGCAAGACTTCATTCCTGTGTATTTTATTATAGCAGTGTAGTTCTAATCTATGAGTATTAAGGGAAACCTAGAAAGTAGGATAATTGTGAAAAGAAATACAGAAATAAGGAAAGTAGAGTGCAAATGTTGCCACATCGATTCCTCCAGTGATCTCCTCCAGTCTTCTCTTATCAGAGCCCAAGCCTCAGACTACGCTATCATTTCGCGGTCTTGGATGCTTTAGTCCGTAATTTCATCAAGAGAAAAACCAGGCAGTAAGAGCTCAAAACAAAGAGAGCCAGAATACCCGCATCCCGCCATCCGTAATAATACTCCTTTAGGTTAAGAGCCCAAAAGTAGTCATTGCTGTTTCGATACGGGCAAACAAGACAAGTGGCCATGTCATCCGGGTTGGTCAAGTTCCCAGCAACACCTCCCATCGTAAGATACGAGGAAAGATACTCGCCGCAAGACGTTCCAGCTGGTGGGCTGAAGACCGCATATTCATCATCGGAACAATGAATCTCAAGGTCCCAACTGCTGAAAGTTATCAGACTTCCCATGATGTAGCTGAATGGATTTAACCAATATAGCCAATAACGCCAGAAAGATGTGATTTGCTCGTACGAAACGAGGACGCCGCAAAAACATTATCAACACACCCAAAACAAAAAGGGTTAATAAGAGACGCAAAGATTGGGTTGGGTGCGTATGCGGCAATGAACTGTCCAATGCCAGTATAGAGGAATTCGTACATCAGCATGACGAACAGGGTCGAACCAGCCCTCTCTGCAGCTATGGGGAATCCGACTGTATAATACCAACAGCAAAAATACAAGATTCCACAGATAATCAAGTATGGTGTCTCTGAGATTATCAACCCACTGACAAAGGCGATCCAGGAATAGGCTTTCGACTTGCTCTCACGTGCCTCAAAGAGATTCCGTCGCTCGATAAAGAGTGGCTGCAACTGATTGATAACTCCAGGCGCAACGAAGATGAAGTTGAAGATGGTGAAAATTCGTAGTTGCAAATCGTCCATGGAGTCACCAAGTTGCCAGAAGGAAAAGCCATTGTAAAGACCACAGAAAATATGGAGGATGAGCTTGTTGTTGATGTATTCTGTGTTGCGGAATAAGGCAATGTTCATGTGCTTCGTGACGAGTTGTATCTGGGTCCAAAGCGGTTGCGCAAATTCGTAACCGTCGTCTGTCGTAGCTGGCGGCTTCGAAGCAGCTTCTGATAGAATCAGATTCAGTTGGTCTACCGCCGCATGATGTTCTGGTGAATCACGCCAGACCTCTGCCCAATTCCGTTCCGATCCCTTGCCCGATATAACATCAATTATATGTTCAGCTGGGTTTGCCTGTGAGGGACAAGGTGCTCCGTTCCGGTCGAAATATGCCTTGACGACGTCTGCATTATCACCGATATCCCCAAAATACGCCATTTTCCCACCACGAGCCAGGAGAAGCAATGTGTCGAATTGTGTCAACAGTTGGGCAGAAGGTTGATGAATTGTAACCAATATTGCCTGGCCAAGATCTGCGAGCCTCCGGAGAAATCGAACAATGTTGAATGCTGACTGACCATCAAGGCCCGAGGTTGGTTCGTCAAGAAAAAGAAGGATGCTTGGCTTTGATACCAGCTCGACACCGATAGTCACGCGTTTCCTTTGTTCCACGGATAGACCTTCACCAACGGTACCGATCAAGGCATCGGCAAGATCGTCCAGCTCGAGCAAGCTGATAATCTCGTCGACATACTTCAGCTTGTCTTCTTGGGAAACATGGCGACCTTGCCTGAGTAATGCTGAAAACTCGAGGGCCTCGCGGACTGTGGCGTACGGCTCGTGAGCATCAAATTGCTCACAGTACCCAGCTGAGCGCTGAAAGGAAATCGGGAGAGGACGACCGTCCACCATGATAGATCCCATGATAAACCCTTCGGTCTTCCGCTGCGCTAGAACATCGAGCAGTGTCGTTTTACCAGCTCCAGAAGCGCCCATCAACGCCCCTAGCATTCCCGGTTTGACCCAGCCATACACGTCATCAAGTAGCTTTCGATCGCCTTCCGCCGTGTTGACGACATAGGAAATGTCCTTCCAGGTGAAAATCGATGTGTTCCGGATGAGGGCGGCATCCGTCACTTGGTATTGACGAGACTCGCCACCCACCGTGTCTCCACCCGAGATTTGGGACTCTTCATCTCCAGATTGAGGAGTTGGCTCGCGAGACTCCCGTTTCTTCTCCCTTGGCGTAACAAGCTTTGATGTGCTCTGAGAAGAAAACTTCCACCTTGAAGTTGAAACCACGGTGATGACCACAAATAGTGCCCACCAAGCCCAAATGATTCCAAAGTTTCTCCAAAGGTCAGAGCGGCTGTATGAAAAAGATTCAAGATATGAATCTCCCGTGACAAACGTCTGTCCTGGAAGTGCACCGGAAATGCCCGCACAGGATTGATGGCCCATGCTGCTGCTGTTGTAGCCTGGTCCGACAGGCAGCAAGTTGACTCCAACGCATTGAATAGTTTTGCCACTGAATTCGTTGGAGATCAGGGCGTTGAAGGCATAGGCCAAGGGGTTAATCCAGTAGATCCAGACAAACCAAGGGTACATGTCTGGCTTTGGAATCATGAAGCCCGTGTACAACACACTAGCGATGATAGCCAGTCCGGACACCTTGGTTGCTTTATCGAATGTCGTAAAGGCAGCACCGATAGCTCGAAACAAAGCCGTCATACACTAACAGTCATTTGTTAGTCGATCGGGTTTCTCCCAAAGTCTCTGAAGGAATAGGAGTTTACGTACCATTGTTGTAGACACCAAAAATAGCCCAAAAAGATGAAAAAGGACTTTGTTGACAACGTCAAGCCAACCATAAAGTACAATACCAAGGAGAACACGGAAATTTGAAATAGGACGATGGGCACATCAGACACAATCTGCGCAAAACAGAAGGTGGCTGGATGCAACAGAGCAAACGATCTATGTTTCGCAAGGACGGGTCTCCCTGAGAAGGAATCGGTGACTTCCGACATGGCCAGCAGCGTGTTGAACATGATGGCAAAGAAGATGGCGCTAGATCGTGGAGAGATGCCGGCGGATGTGCTAGGGGCGTCGTAGAAGAGTGACCCGGCTACTAATGCTTGTACCAAGACTGTAGCTTGTTTCGTCCAAAAGGTGAGCTTGTCGCCCAAGATGACCTGGTATTGTCGGATTATACACGCGTGCACTTGAGAGAAGAATCCCACGGTCAAGGGACTTTTCTCTGGTAAACGAACGTCCTTCTCTCCTTGTATCGTTGCCTGGAACTGTTTCGTCCACTCTCTTGCCTCAGCCGTGGAAGGGTATCCGTATTCAACCGCTACCTCTGAGAAAATCTTGGACTCTTCGTATTTGTCTCGGATAGCCTCGGCGCTACGAGGAAAGCTGAGCTCGAATCCTGGGCGAATGATGCGCTCTGTGTCGATTGTGATTCCAGTCAGGAAGTCGGCGATGTTGGTGCCCTCTCTGCACTGGAAGCCGAGATTCTCCACGAATGGGCGTGCCACCTTGGATGGGCCGTAGAAGATCTGGTGACCTTGTTCAAGGATGAGGACCTTGTCGAATAGGTGGTAAATGTCGTTGCCGGCTTGATATAGGGTCATGATGGATGATAGCCCGGAACGATCGGTGAGGTGTCGAATTGTCTTGACATACTCGAGTGCTCTATCAATGAATACCTCTATTAGCTTCACTCCCCGGTTGCTTTCATGCTTTCATGCTCGGTCTCCAATAACTCACGTGCTAGCATCTAGTCCCCTGGTACTGTTATCCCAACAGTAAATCGACCCTTGTGTAGTGAGACACTCGGCGATCGAGACTCGTCGTCTCTCTCCACCTGACACTCCACGGATATACTCGTTACCTATCTTGGTATTGGTGGTGTGATCGATACCCACGGCATTCAAAATAGAGCGAGCGTTATACTGCAACGGTTTGGTCGCTGCATGCTGATTCGGGCTTTTCAGACTGGCCGCAAAGTCCATGGTCTGACCAACTGTCAAGGACGGAAAGAATATCTCATCCTCCGAACTTAGAATGATCTGGCCTCGATAGCGCTTTGCTTCTGTGGGATCCATGGTTCCATAGTGCACGTCACCAGACACGGAAGCGTACCCATTCCGTTGGTTCGCCAACACGTTCAGGAGAGTCGAACATCCAGATCCAGGACGGCCCAAGACGAGAAGCATTTCCCCAGGCTTGACGCATCCATGGCTATTATCTAGAATCGTCCTCGTGGTTGGTCTGCGTCGTAGGCGCTGAAGGGTCCGGATAGGATTCAGCTGAGAAAGGACATTCTCGTGAACAGCCGCATCAGCGCAAGCCACCTGGACGGTCAAGTTCTTCCAGGTAATTCCTAACTCTCGGGGTGGTAGAGTTTTGTCTGGGGGGGGGTTTTTCGGGTGAACTCATCGGAGCAGGGGGCGATAAAAAGATTGCCGTACGCCATAGCCGAAGTGTGTGGACAAAGAGCGACGAGGAAGGGTACACAATGTAATCTCTAAAGATAACTTCAGTCTACCGTAGTTTTAATACTTAATAAAGCTGCGTCAAAGGGGCAAGATAAGGAATACTCGTCAGCAGCTGTGGAAATGAGGTGGAGTAGAGCTGCGTAGGTGGTCGGAACGGTTCCGATGAGGCAATCCCGGTGGGCGTCAGTCAACATTCTGGCGAGATGATGACGAACGCAGCTAGGGACTTTCTCGGCCAGTCTAAATAGATTAGCCAGAGTCAGAGCGCTTTCATTAACTGTATGGAGAAAGGATAGATTTGGAGTAGATATCTTGAGAGCGGTCGACGTGGAGCTCCTTGGCCCTGGTTACAAATTTGGTAACAGATAGGACCAGATCAGGAATCGCCATGTCATGATACTTGGCGGAGAGCGTACGTCTTATGTATTTCTCAGCCTTAAGGATAAGAAAGCTACCGGAATATGAGTTCTGAACCACGTGCTGTCCAACTCAGTCTGTGCTTCAAAGAACTGTCCTTCAAATAACTAAACATCGGCGACGCCATACCAACATTTCAGAGTCGCTCCAAGACAGATAGCTAGTAACCCTTTGCCAATACAAACGAACTGCCTGTACCTGCCCCAACTCACTAACCTAGTACCATGATCGCAGAGGTATTTGCACACAGCTATGGGTGGCTAGAGAGGGAGGGAGCTAAAGGCTTCGCTTAAATTAAGAACGCAACCTACTTCTAGAGATACTAAGTAAACAATGTGACCATCCACATGTTTACCCTTAGAAAACGGTATCTTCCGAGGCATTACGTATACTCTGACCCGTCAAGGCCCATCTCCCCATGGCGTTGTGGTCGGGATGGCTCCGTAAGCTGAGTCGGAGCACATCCGCCATTGAGACTTCTGATCGTCTCCGAGATATCGTTTACCTACGCGCCTAAAATGTTAAGAAAAAGGACAAAGAATATCACTAGGGCAAGCGCCAGGCTGAAAGCAAAGATCCTTGTCTTTACGCTGTATCGAAGGAGACTGGCTGACTAGACCGATCGTGGTATAAACTTGACCATTGTGACTTTGTGCAAAACGCGTGTCCGCCTAGTTTAGTTTATCTAAGAAACATCCTTGGGTAGACTAGGCAACATAGTGGTGGCGTAAAAGAACATCTCTTTATGAAGCCTACGGGTTAACTCCGTATAGTCCAATCTATAGCTACGAAAAGCCGGGAGCATCCCGACGTACGGAGCACTTCCGTCAACAATTCCCAGGCCACGTAGACCCACCGGGACAGTCCCGTAAACTACGTCACAGTTGCAGTTTCTCTTTTCGTGAAAGACATCCATTATTTTGACAACCCGCTAGAGTCACTGTCTGATGAAGTATCACCTTGAACACCGTACCACAGACCCCATGTTCCACAACACAGGGGACCAACCGTCCTCGACAGACAATCCGAGGAACCCGAACCTCTCTGCCGAGGACCCGATGAACCTGTTGCAACCAAATAACACAAATGCCGAGTTCCGGCTCTTGGCCATAGAATCGAATTCTTCAGAGACAGTCTGTAACACCAGGCACATTTTCCTGCCGTGGTAGGTGTCGTGTTTTCCCCCAATGAGTCGATCCGATATGAGCAAGTCTTGGACAGCGTCAGTCCTGTAAGACAACTGACCACTTATGAAACCCCATATTAACTTGGTAATTTAATGGAAGGAGTTAGTCGAGAGATATAAGTTGTCTCCTGATTCACCAGCCTTGGAAACCTACATGAACGGATCCGAAGACTAGCTCACACGTCAGCTTCAATTATCTTTATTAGACAGTGTTATCATACATTTGTGACCGTACTAACAGGATCTCTCTGTCGGTATTTCCAGTCTTCTGCAACAACAACTCGACAAAGGTTACCAACGGCATGCCGATCCCTGTAGCACAATGTCACACAGCATCGGAATCCGTCATTTCAACCACCCACACATTGATCCGGCTTTGTTGCACATCTGGTCGTAGTTACATCATTCAGGTAGTTGAGGGGATAAGGTTACGCGTGCACGAAAAACGAAAAAAGCGAACTGCATGTTCATGTTCGTGATTGAGCTTGTGTCTGAGGGCCTATATAAAGGTGTCGGTTCACCTCGACGAGAATCTACCCTCAAACTCATTCAGACTCAAACATCCTCTCTACAAAACATTCTTACATACCTTGTTTCTAGCACACAAACAAACATGAAGTTCTACACTGCTTCCTACTGGTTCTTCGTCAATGGCATCATGGCCATGCCCTGGTCTTCCGGCAGAGCTAGTGAAGACATTACGTAGGTCTTTTTTACAATACCAACCCTGCCTCTAATATTGAGAATGGGGTCTTTGGCTGGAGTTTTGTGTCTCATGTATCAATGATTTTGCTAATGAATCCTTAGTCTTCGTATCCAAGTCTCGCAATCTCCTTCGCATCACGCCAAAGTTTCCACGCCCAAGGGAGCTCTCAATCCCGAGAGCTTCGACATTTGCTGGCTAGTGTGCTGGCCCTCAGTGCCCACTTGCCCTGATGGTTGGGTGAGTGTCAATTGTCCCATCTTTTATCTCGGTCAAAGGTTTACTAACATGGCTCAGTATTCGAACAACATGGTAGCGTACTTCCTTGGCAAGAGAATGTACTATGGCGGGCAAGGCTAACGAAATTCACAGGGCACCGGCGATGAGCCTTGCTGGACTTGCTGCAAGGCCCCCGCTGTCGGCAACCTTCAGCTCTAAGCTGTTTTTGACGGCCACAAGCCTTGTCACCCACTTCCTCGAACCAACCTAGTTTCATTGCATCTGGCCCGGGAAAACCATCCAACCATTCAGTCACGTTCTCGCCTCTGACCAAGTGCAAGGTATGGGGGTTGTTGAGGTTGGGTGGCCAACATCCGACGAGGCATTCATGGGAGCTGCTATTTATCTTGGCTCATTGGAACGTCTATGTACTCAGTTTTATACTAGTGAGCTAGAAGATCTTGAATGCTTCACAAAGTTGGCCTGCTTTCTTCTCCTCGCCTTGGCCTCGATTTCTAAGCAGTCATAAACCAGTGAGAAGACCAGTAACATGATCCAGATTATGTAAGTGCATCCTCTCCAATAGAGGGGAATAAATATGCATAACTTAATTAAGTAGGTACCTAGCTTGAAGCATTTCTACGGGGGGAAGTAATAGGTCAGAGTAAGAATCAGACACTATACCTATCCAGTTATGATTGATACCTACCTACCTACCTACCGATGCATATACACAAGAGGTGCTACCACCAGCGACTGATTCATATTCTGGGGAACAATTACAGCCATAAAGTAAAAAGAAGGGTCACGCCAAGGAAAGTACAGAGATTTGTGAGACAAGCTTTCTACTCTATGTACTACCCCAGAGTGGCACCTTGGACGGGGACTGCCAAGCACATGACCCTTGAAAGGATTCAAAGGACGCGGTAGCATCCACTCGAGGCTCTCGTCTGGTCGAAAGAGCCGCCGGAGACGCCTAACCCTCCCCGGAGCGGTCTGAACATGCGGCTCAAGTCTTGCCGCGGCGACTCCATAAATTGGTTCCTTGCCAAGAATCGCAAGCTCCGAACGAACCACCCTCGGACCGTGATCGGCGAGCGAATGGTGGCAAGGAAAAGAGATCCACTATGACTCGCAGCGTCTGTTATTGGCCATATCGGCTGCGCTAGAAAGCTTTTAACGATTCTAGAAATCGGCTAGAACAAGCGGCATTTGAGCCTCTGACAGGACAGGGGAAGAAAAAGGCTTGCATGCACTTGTCATCAAGGAGGCTGAAAAGTTTATCAGCCTCTATTAAGCCGCGTCATGATGTCAGACATCTTGAAGACCACGCAAGCAATACAGCAGTGATCACAGATGCAAGATCAAGATCGTTGGTGAACGTGCTCTTCCTGGGGAGACGTTCGAGATGAACCCCCTGTGGCTCATGACTGTGGAGAGCTGCTGGCCATCAGACGACAAAGGCTTTTGAAGATTTGACCAACTTGTGGGACCATAACGTAACAATTACTCAATTTATATCACCCAGCCCTAGAATTCTACTGCATGAAGCCCCTGCAATCGTTCACCCCGGCAGTTGGGTCATTCGATGTCTTGGCCCTGACCGCATTCTCGCCTTTACCAAGATCTACTAAATAACTTCATCTAATATATTCAAGTCCGAACTCGGTGCGCGATGGCCATCGGCAGGGGCCTAAAATTCGTCCTCTGTGGGTCACCTTGACTCGACTCGTTGTGATGGTTTTTTTTCTTGTAAAATGACCGGTGCCGGCGGACCGCCCTTTGCCCCTCGGAACCTTCTTTAAACCTTTGAGGCTGCATTTTTCTTCTTTCTCCAGAAAGGTCAATTTCTTGTTTATCTTCCCCGCAGTTGACTTGGATTTCCCCGAGGTCTTATAAAGGAAGTGCCCCCTTGAACGTGTACCGTTGGATCACACATTTCTCAACATCACAACACAATGGCGGACTTACAAACACCAAAGCAGCATGATGCCGCTACAGACGCGGAAAAGGGTGTCAATATTGAAGCTCCTCCTGCTTTCGAAGCCGCGATGGACAATGGTAGCAGGGTGTTGGATGGAGAAGATGGAGAATTGATCGATTACAAGACTTTGACGTGGTGGTAGGTACACTCTCGTGACTCCGCGTCAATCGATACTAACAAAAGTCCAGGCAAGGAGGAATCGTGCTGATCGCAGAAACCGTCTCCCTCGGAATCCTTTCACTACCTTCAGTCCTCGCCACAGTCGGCCTCGTCCCAGGCATCGTCCTAATCCTCTTTATGGGCTGTCTATCGACATACTCCGGTCTCGTCCTCGCCGAATTCAGAAAACAGTACCCGTTCGTCCAAAATTTTGGAGATGCCGTCGAGGTTATTGGCAAGTCGATCGGAATGGGACGTGTCTTCCAGGAGTTCTTTGGTTGGGCTCAGGTCACCTTCCAGGTTTTTGTCATGGGTAGTCATCTCTTGACATGGACCATCTGCTTGAACACTCTTACTAGCAGCTCTACCTGCACCATTGTTTGGGCGGTTGTTGGTCTCGCGGTATTTTTGGGTTCTCAACCTCCCCAGGACTCTGAAGTATACGAGCTACATGTCGATTGCCTGTGAGTCGTCTGTCCATGGTACAGTCGTCGTAGCAAAAAGCTAACATTTTCCACAGCCTGCTTGTCTATCACGACCGCAGTTCTCATCACTGTTGGAGACGTCGCCGCTGAGCGACCAATTGGCTCCGGAAGCTTCCACGTTGCCCGCGAGCTTGGCTTCACCGGCGCATTCCTGGCTGTCACCAACATTGCCATTGCTTTCTGTACGAGCACCCACATCCATTTTAATCTACCTATAATATGTCGCTAACATCTGTCCAGCGAGCCACTCTTGCTTCTTCAGCGTCATTTCCGAGTTCAAGAAGCCCGAAGATTGGCCCAAGGCTCTGGCGTTCCTCCAGATCGTCGACACGACTCTGTATCTCCTCGCCGCCATCGTCATCTACGTTTTCGTCGGTCCCGATGTTCCCTCGCCTGCCCTTTCTGCTGCTGGCTCGAGCACAATGCGAAAGGCTATCTGGGGTATTGCCATTCCCAGTAAGTTACTCACCCCAAGTGAACAGTAGACATTAGACACTAACATCAGATTAGCCATCGTCATCGCTGGTGTGATTTATGGCCATGTCGCCTCCTCATACATCTTCTCCAGACTCTTCCGCAACACCAAATACATGGTTCGACGAACAAAGCTTTCCAACTTTGCCTGGTTCGGCATCACCTTCTCAACCTGGGCCATCTCCATGGTGATCGCCGAGTCCATCCCCGTCTTCAACAGCTTGCTAGGCCTCATCTGCGCCCTGTTCGCCAGTTGGTTCTCGTACGGCCTCCCTGGAATCTTTTTGGCTTTGGATGCACCACGGAAACTGGTTCAAGGATTGGAAGCAGACTTGCCGATTTGTTTCCAATATGCTCTTGTTCCTGACTGGTCTGTTGATCTGTGCTGTTGGCCTGTGGGCTTCGATTGATGCCATTGCCAGCGAAAAGACCACAAAACCGTGGACTTGTGCAAGCAATGCGAAGGAATAGGATGAGATTAAGTGTATTATGTTGTATTACAGGGTGTTTGGTTCAAACTTTCTTTTTTAGCAACGAGGGCATACATTCCAATGAAATAATCCTTACTCCACACTCATACTACTATATCCCATGAAAAATGCCTTATCTGCTCTTTATGACATTGCGTATCCCTGATCTCTTAGCCATAACTATTGGTGATTATAAGGATAAGTATATCTTGAGCTCTGGCAAGACTTGAATAAGGACTCTTAGGGGGGTGTTGAATATCTACTCTTAGCAATTGGGTCAGATAGCGTAAGAGTCTCCAACCTCAACCAAGTACATCAGACAGGTACAGATAGGTGCTGCACTAGAAGATGCTTTCTTCTCTCCACTATCATGGGTATATCGACGTCAACTACTAAGTGGGCGGGAGCATGAAAGCTCAGACATTATTGAATGAAGGATGAATTCAATTGCAGGATATCTATAGCAAGGACAAGTTCTGTCCATAGGCATTGGCTTGCAAATTTCACATTGACCACCCATCTTACTCCCCAAACTCCTACAACTACTCCTTGCCATTGCCAGAGTCTCCCGAGCTTGGCACACGCCTCTGTCGCAAGTTACCAGCCTCATCGTGCTCCTCATCCCACTTGGCGACTTCGTCGTTGGGGATCCTAACCAAGCGATGCGTATTGGCTCCGTTATCGTCAACGTTGGTGATTTCAGTGCGGATTTGGTAGTGCTTCCACTTGGGGAGGAGGTGCATCCAGAAGACGTAGTAGAGGCCACAGATAATAACACTAAGTGGGGGTTAGTATCGATACATGGGATAGTCGAAGGAGGAGAAGGACTTACATAGCAATGCCGACGACGCAGTAAGTGGCATACCAGAAGCTGACATCACCAGCATAGGGGCCACCCTTAGGAGGCCACCAAGGCATGACAAGAATGAAGACCTGGATGAGAATGTAGAAAATGACAGCCACATGCCAAGCCTGGAAGTCATTGGTGTTGATGCCGGCTTGCTTGCGTCTTCGTCGAAGGACATAGACTCCAGCAGCCATAGCAAACTTGAACATGGCGTCGGGGTAAGTTCCCAAGCTCACAACTAGAAAGGTTTAGCCAAATACCCCACCAAATCTGAGCTCGCCAAGGTGTCAACTTACCAAAGGTGAATGCATCACCAGCTGAAGGAGCAACAATCATAATGAAGGTAAGCACCCATTTGATGAAGTAAGGGCCGATAGGTGTGCCAAAAGGCTTTGTAGAGACCCAGAAGTTGGTGAAGGGTAAAACTCCCTGCCTTCCAATTTCACGAATCATACGTCCAGAACCAATCAAGACGGCCAAGAGGTTGCCAAAGGCACTCAGAAGAACGAGGAAGTTGAGAACATTGGCAGCGGCCTTGCTTCCTCCAAACAACTTGGAGAAAAAGACGGAGGCAGCAATCTCACTAGCCTCGGCAAACTCCTCCTTAGGCACAACGGCAAAGTAAGCAATGTTGCAAAGCATGTAAAGGATAGCAACAGTGAGCAGAGAAACAGTGCCGTTTCGCTTGAGTGTGGGGATAGGATTCTGGATCTCGTTGACGACGTTGAAGGCATTCCAGTATCCAGCGTAGGAGAAGACGATACTGACGAACGCACTAGCCAGATCGTTACCATTGGGTGTTTCACCTTCGAAAGCGTTGCGGAAGTTGGCCTTGGGGTCGGGAATTCGGTCGACGTTTCCACCAAGGACGACAAGGCCGGCGATACTGATGCTGTTACATGTTGTTAGTATCCGAAGGAATGAGAGGTAGCTGGTTTACGAACAAGACCAAGGTGAGGAGCTTCAGTGTGCCGATAAAGTTGACCAGATACAATGAATACTTGTTGCTGGCAACCACGAAGATGACGGCGAGGGTGTAAGCGGCAATGGCCACACCTCGCATCTGCCACTCGCTAGGTGACGTATCGGTCATTCTCCAAAGATACCTGGAGAGAACTAGGCACTGTTAGTTTGAGAATGTTGATGCGAAACTTGAGATGACGTACCGACTGCATTGCTGCTGCTGAAAGAGAGGATGACCGACTGGACGGCAAAGGTGACGGGGAAGAAGTGCTTGGGTCTGGGGTAGGCCTGTTCGAGGTACACCACCTCTGAACCACTTCGGTTGGGGAAGTAGCTTGCCAGTTCGAGGTAGACGGTGAAACCAGCAGCGGCCATGAAGAAACCGATAACCCAGATGATGAGGGCCAAGCCGACGGAACCAGATCGGTTCAGGATACTCGCAGCTGGGTATGGTTAGTATTGAGATTTTTCGATGCCATCGATTGGTAGCCTTACGTGTAGAGAAGATACCAGTTCCGATCATCATGTCTGTGTCACAGTCAGTGTTCGCCCTTTGATGACGAGGCGAGATACTACTCACTGACGTTGAGAAAGATGACAGTGAGCCATCCAACATGATACCCAAGAGGAGACTTGGACTCAACCGGAGCACCAACAGCCTCCTGATAGGACGGCTTGGACCCGTTACCTCCCTTGACACGCGTGTATGCGAGGTTACCATCGTGAATGACAGAGGGCTCAGAGTCGCTGGCTTCAGGGTCGGCCGAAACGTGTGCCGTGCTCTTAGAGCCATCGAAAAGGCCTGCGAACCCCATGGTCAACTGCACAAAATGTGTGACAGACAAGAAGTGCCGGCAGGGCGCGAATGTCTCGCGTTGATGTTGTTGCTAAAGCACCGAGGCTGAAAAGTCGATGGGATGAGACGATGAAACACAGGAAGAGAACAAAGGTATATATTTAATTTGAGATACTTTGAGATACACTTTTACGCCAGTATCGCCGAGAATGACACAATCCCTTCCAAGGCCATAAACTTTGTGATGGACCCTGTACTCCCTCGACCAACACACATGACCCCACAAACTTTACGGTTCGAGGTGGGATCCCGACCATGCAGACTATCTGACTTGCCTGCTGCTAGTGGCACCATCTATTCAAGGGTCGTTGTATGTCCGGTTGGCGACCCTGGAGGTCAGCTCATCTAGGCAAACTTAGACTTGGATAGTATCAGTGCATTGATAATGGATTACGCTTTTACAGTGGATTTTACGGCGAGAGTCAATGCCAATTACCGCCAATGTCTTCGATACAAACCATGAATGACATGGATTTTCGTGTGTTGCACCACAACCAAGTACATCGTCGCACTGCCAACTCAATCTCACAACCCCCAACCATACACAACACCTGAATCCTTTTCGCCTCCAGATAACGACACGAGTAAAACTTAAGCTCCTTCCAAAAAGAGATCGTCCACGTCGCGTTCAGAAACATTGGCACCAAACGACAACCAGTAAAAAACCCCCCTGACCCATTTTCGCCATAGCTAGGATGGGATGAGGTCATGAGCCAATCTGAAGGCCACTAGTGGGATGCCGAAAAATTTGGCGATAACGACATCACAAGTCTAGATAGCGTATAGGTAGTCTAGATTCCCCTACCCCCTCGAGCTAAAGCGGGTTAGGCTAGGGGTATCCGGGGACGGGCATCGCAAGGGGGCCCAGCTTGGCAATAACTTATTCGGGAGCCAAGATCTCTCCGTGCATCCTTCATCCTCAGTGGGGGCGTTCGTGGCGCGTCTTGACGTGCGTTGGCAAGCCGCAAGATGACGACAGCGAACGGTGTCGTTTAGTGGCCTTTCAACGGCAATAATCCATTGGATTCAATGCCTGAATGGATAATGTAGTCTTGGCCATTGGCTCGAGGCGCGCCTCGGCACGATCCTCCCAGTGGATTTAAAGCTTGGCTCTCGTGGCGATGGTGATGGCGCGTTTCCCGAGACTTTTCTACATGGGGTTTAATGGCAGGGCGATGGCTGGAAGTTCGGCACCGGCTGAAAATAGGATTTCCGTTTGGCTTCTTATAGAACTCCGAGGCATGCTTGAAGCTTGCGTAAACAGCGCAGATGAACCCAGTGGAAGCACTCGATGCTGTGCGACTCTCGATCAAACAAATGGACCAGATGGTGCACCCCCATTCTCAAGAACTGATGATGAACTCAAGATGATCACCTGTACAACCAAAGGTCCTTTAAAGTGGCAAGACAAACTCTCCAGCAGCGGCCGTTACAAGTCTCATCCCACGCGATCATCCCAGATCCCTACCTGACTCGCACCTCATCTCCAGGCATACCACCCGGAGAAGTCTCACTCTCCGGGACATGTTCTCCACCGCCGCCGAGTCGGGGTCCCCGCTCGTTTTGTTGCACATCTTAAACGCAAGGGTGACCCCAGCAGAGACATTCCGAGAAAGAAGCGGTCGCGGGAAATGGGGCCGAGTGGGAGATCATGGAGCTTGGCACAACGCAATCCCTCCACTTTACTGCAGGCTTTGAATTGACTACAATCATTCTCGTAATGCTTGGCTTTTCTCTGCAAGATCTGACAGGTTGGAGTTCTCGGTGTGTTGGTCGGAATTGCGCCTTTGCCCCGGAATCCTTTGGCTGCCGAGGTCGCGTTCACCGAAAAGGGGGACTGGGGAATACAAGACACGCGTTTCCATCACATCGGCTTTTCCGATCGGAACTTGGATGATGGTTCCAATTGCGGCATATCCCACTTTGTCCGATATCCCAGGTTCAGCTCAACAATGACGAACAGAGGATCCTCCGGTTGCATCATTCACTAGATCAGTCCAGACTTGTATCGCTCGACCCATACGAATGGATCCAATAACCTTAATTCGAGTGTTTTAACGGCGTAAGAGGGTATGGAGCCGTTCAGCTTTGCCACTTACATGATCAATTAGACCGAGAGAGTCCGAGTCAGGCCTTGGGCCTTGGGAAAACGACAATGGTTAACGAGATGCCAGAGGCGCGTTGTCTACATGTCCCCAGGAAAGCCTTTAATTCTCGGCGAGGCCTCTCTTTCTGTCAACAGGAACCGCAACGGGTTAGCGATACGAAATAGAGCTTACAGCAACACGATTCTCTCAGGGTTTTGCTGGCATATCTCAAGACGATCGCTCATTTTTACGTACAGCGCTCTCCTATTAAAAACTTTGCTCTCGCAAGGTGGAAATTCGTCTTGTTAATTGGCTTTTATTGCTCAACGATGTGGTTGTGGTTGACATAACTGTCAACCCGTCCTCGTCTAGGACGATGGGAACGTTTTGCCAGTGTCCGTCTCGGAAAGTGTTCATTTAGGTGGTACTGGAATAAATACGACTTTTGGTCAATCCTATTATAACTTGCGTTCCCATTGTCCCTGCCATATGCCTTTACCTTTCTCCCCCGCCAGATGGCTAGTTATTGCGTACCTGGTGAGCGCGGCAAACGCGGGTGTGTGGAAGCCGGCCAGCTAAGACAAGTCGTTGTTTGCCTTTGTTCGATGCCCCGTTGTTTCGATGTGGAATTCTTGAGAGCTCTTTAAACTCATGTATCCCATAAATATGTCATTTGAGCTCCTGGCTGCATGTCCGTGGTTTCACTTTGCGTTTGTTAGAGCTTCAAGTCTTACCGGTGGTACTTTAGCATAAGAACCTGTGTTTTCTCCCCTTTTTCACCATAACTGTTTCTCTTCCTCTAGAGAACGGGATAAAGAGAACTCCTAGTATATATACTATATGTAAACTTAATTAGATGCTAATATCTCAGTTTCAAGTCCGAACTTGTGGTTCCTATCTTCACAATTGCTCTCCTTGGCCAACTTCATGACCTACCCTACAGTAAGGTCACGCCCTCGGGATTACTTCCTTCCGTTGCAATATTTAGCAATTTTGGCCGATTACCCCGCACAGAGTGGACCCTGGGGAAGGGACCG
Organism: Fusarium oligoseptatum; assembly: GCA_003946995.1. Lineage (NCBI taxonomy): Eukaryota > Fungi > Ascomycota > Sordariomycetes > Hypocreales > Nectriaceae > Fusarium > Fusarium oligoseptatum. The sequence goes on from NKCK01000030.1 coordinate 209,273, forward strand.
AGGTCCACTTTTTGGTCGCCGACTCTTGCTAATTCCTTCAGCCTCTGTCCGTCGTCACACTGCGATAATCACATCCCGAGCCCACGGGGTACATAACGGCATGCCCTCTTTAAAAAACCCCTGTTCGGAATGCAAAGGTATGTATGATAAGGTATCGTCTAGTGTAGATCAGCTGACTAATGCGGGATAGGGAAGCATCTTAAATGTGAGCGGGTCTGCTGAGTCTTCCCACTCGTCACTCGAGATGGCTGACCATGTCTCACTGTCTTGTATCACCTAGGTGACGATGATATACCTCAATGTAATCGGTGTAGAACCAAGGGACTACAGTGTATACGTCCAGGACGGAAACGGCCGTTCAGACATGGCTCTTCCGCCAAGTATGACGCGCAGTTTCCCGAGACACAAAATTGGGTCAATAGCAGCGCAAAAGAATGTATGAGCTGATTGCCACCTTGCCTTCGATCAATGCTGATGCAAAAATTGTAGTCAGACTTCATACTGGACCTAAACGTCCAGCCCGGAGGATCGCTGCAGAAAGAGACACCGATGCCCGTTTGACCTCACCACCTATACATGGGGATAGCTTCTCTATCGACGATAGGAGTGATCTAGTCCATATCCAAGCAGAGGCATCGGTTGCGGTGACGCATGAATCTCTTGCTACTGCAGCGTCGCCGACAACCCCTGGGAGTTCTACCATTCTCCATTCCGCAGGCTCAGATGGGATGATACCATCGCCAGCAAGCGTTGAACATCTTTCACATTCAAACCCGTCAAACTATGGGCATGTGCATCCCCAACACTTGCCAGTCCTCTCCCAACGAGGTCCTTCTTGGGGCGGTATTCTTCATAGCCTTGAGCCACCGCAAGATCAAGATCGACCGTTGGATGGTGTGCAAGAAGCTTGCCTTCTCCGATACTTTGTCGAGGAGCTTTCACATTGGGTAACTGGACATGAACTTTTCAGCCAAGAGCGCGTACTAATCGGGTTATAGTTCGACTTGGTTGACCCCCAACGACTCTTTCAACTTCTCGTCCCCGAACGTGCCCGAAAATACCCCCCTCTCCTCAACGCAATCTTCGCGGTCTCAACACGCCGCATGTGTCGCGTAGCCACCTTTAAGACACCTCAGGGAATTGTATACCGTGGCCAACATCTACCCAATCTCACCCCAGGGTCTGCCGTCGAGTATATGTTAAAGTGTATACCCGTGCTGAAAGAGTTTCACACAACTAGAGATGGAGAAGCACGCGAGTTGATTGTAACGACAGCTGTGGTTTGCGTCAGTTTGAGGAGATGGACGATGAAGAGGATGATGATAGTACTGCTGATGCACCTATGGATGAACGGGTTAACTTCCTGGCGATCCTTAATGCTGTCCTTCGAAGTCTGACTTCAGATGATTTGGTTCATCACCGAGAACTCTTGAATGCCTCATATTGGATAGCGCTGAGACAAGAGGTCTACTACGCTCTTCGAAGAGGGTATTCGCCACAGATGGTCGAGCCACCAGCTGAGTGGGCAGACATATCACCAGCAAACAAACTCATCTTTCACACTAGCCAGGTCACAAAGTGGCTCTTTGAGGATAAGTCTGAAACTGGTTGGCGTAAGTCTGACTTCAACTTAATATTATCCCATATACTGACTTCCAATAGAGAGACTTAAGGAGCAGGAGAGATATCTTGAACAATACGTTGTGGGGCGATTTGCCCCTATCCTTTCCCGACCACCAGATAGGACGAAGGGGGAGGTGTTTCCGACGATATGGTACGCATCAAATATTGCCCTCACAGGCATGCAACATATGATGATGGCAAAGATGATACTGGTTGCTGAGTCACCATTCCTCGGGTAAGTCTTCTACCGCGGTTTGCTCTTCATCGCCACTGACACATTGTAGAAGAGGTGATGCAGATGCCCGCGCAGCTTATCGAAAGGCCGAAAACGACGTGAGGTCTCTAGTACTTGACGTCTGCAGTACTGCTGTCCAACATCCCGAAACACCACCGGCTCTAGTGAATGCAACCTTGGCGATCCAGCTATACGGTAATTACTTTACCGACCCATGGGAACGAGACGCTCTGAAAGGCATCGTACAAATGTTCAAAGATTGCCAAGCGTGGCCAGTACCAAAAGCGCTGCGGGCACTGGATTAAGCATGTAGCATAATAGTATTAATCCTCAGCTCAACCGAATACTTCAATCATAAAGTGATACTCCAGTTTACTTCCGTCTTGTCGTCCTCTTGTGGAGAGCTCGCGGCACTTGTCTGCCAGGATTTCACCAACAACCGGTGCGCCACAGTAAAACACGCCCACCTTCAACTCTTCGTCTTCCTCATCCGACTCGCCAGACTTTTTCTCTTTCTTGCATTCGCTTGCTGGCCCGGAATTTGAGCATCTCCTCATAGTGCTCATCAAGAATTTTCTCAAAGTCTGGACGACCAAAGTGGGTGGGATTCAGCAGACCGGTTAGAGGAGAGGCAGGATGCTCGTCGGTACGGTGCATCTCAAGTAACCAGCGGTAGACGTGTGTAGAGATACCCTTGCGCTTTGCCGTGACGTGAGTGTTGATGCGGATGTCGAGGTGCGGGTGTATCTCATGCTCACGATGCCACTCCTGGCTACGCGAAACGTCGTTGAGCAGATCGGAGAACCAACGGAGGTAGTTTCGGTCGCGAACCATCCAGTGAAAGTCCACTCGACGATAGCCTTCGGAGAATGTGTGCGATTTCTCAGCCCGGGGCTTCCTGCCTTCATTCAACACGTCTGGTTGACTTGAAGATCCGTTGATGGTGGCATCCGAGTCATGGCGACCGCGTGGTGCGTCGTCACCCGGGCCGCCGTGATCCAGATCATCATTGTATTGCAGATCAGCCAGGATACCCGAGAAGGGAGTGACCCCAATACCAGCACCAATAATGATGGAATGGCTAAAGTCGTAAAACCGTTGCGCTGGAGCACCAAACGGTCCATTGATCCCAATCTCAATGTCACATTCCCCTGATTCACCTCCCAACTGACGTAATCTCCCCGTCCAGTTCCCATCCGTCTTGATATGCAACATCATCTTCTGACCACGACAGAAAGAAACCGTAAAGGGATGCCACTGGAAGAAGCTAATTTTTGGAACTTGAAGAAAGACATACTGGCCTGCCTTGTACTTCCAAAGCCGCTCACTTGGAATGACAGCCGTGATTTCGACAGTTTCCTTGTCCAAAACTTTCATGGTGGCGTTGATGCGATGGAATCCTAGAAACACTCGCACAATCCGCTCTACAATGACGAGGAGCGTTGGGAAGGCGAGGAAGTAGCCAAACATGGGCCATTGGAGTAATGCAGCAGTTCCATGTGCCATCATGAGTCCGATAATTGGGAACATGAGTAAGTGGCCCAGTTGGAAGATCTCGTAGTTCCATCTGCGGACCTGAGGGATGCTCAAGAGTGATAGCAGATAAAACAGTCCAAGAGCCGTGATTCCAGTAAAACCAGGTAGTGATCGAACATATTCCATGTAGGGACGAGGCACCATATCAGGACCGAGTACATCAGCAACCTCTTGTTCGTTCGCTCGGTCGCTGCCATGTACGAAGGATCCTGTCAGATGGCCAAGTGCATGCAATGTCGCGAGAAGGATGGCAACGCAAGAGATGCGGATGTGAAACTTCTGAGAAAGATCCCAGTTCAAGAAACGTGAGATGTGATAAGACCTGCGAAGCCACGTGGAAAAGTAACGGGACATGCTGAGAATGAGAAAAAAGAAGGTCGGATACAGAGCTCCGGCGCATGTCTTGGCCATGACGACGCCCCAGCCGAAAGCAGCCCGATATTGTGGAGTTGTTTGGTACTTGACGAGCTGCCAGACACCAAAGGCGCATTGCAAGGAGACGAGGAGGCCGACAAAGACGATCTCTGGGCCGTGGACTGCCCAGTACGAGCGGATTCTTCGCCAACCGGGTAACCGCTTGATGTAGCTCTTCTCATCCTCTTCCTCCTTCTTGGCTTGTTGAAGGGACGGAATCCTCCAGTCGCGAACCATCTTAGCAAAGTCATTCCTCGGAATGCGCTCAGCATCGGAGCCCATGATACTCCTCAGGAAAGAATGTCGCGCGCGATCGTCTTCACCATCATGGTCACGCCGAATGACGTGATGAGAACTTGGCTTGGGAACGAGTTCATGATGGGTTTCGTCGAGCTTCCTTTCAACTTCTTCGTAGTTGATGTACCCATCACCGTTGTGATCGAGGTCGTCGAGAAACTCATTGATTTCTTTGTCGTTGAGGTATTGGACGTGAGTTGAGGAGCGGACTGGGTGGCCCGTAAGGGAGTTGGGTGTGTCCCTCCTTTCGGCCATTGAGAGTGCACTGGATTAAATGGACGAGTTTGAAGAAGAGACAATATCGGAGGGAAGTATCGAGGGCTGGACTTGTTATAAAAATGCTGGTGCTAGCAAGAGTAAGAACAGAAGATGCCCTCATACCAAGACCGCGTACGTCAACATTTCTTCCCGCCAAGACCCCAAACTCTTGAAAATTCACCATGGCAATGCACCAAGTCCCTCCAAGATCGATAACCCTGATTCCACGCGCCTGGGCTCTCTGCTGGAAACAAGACGGACCAATTACAGACTTGCGATAAGCTTGAGGCATTCGGACAAGCTTCTAGGCAAAGCTCGGCGTTGCTTGGCTTTTGCAATCTTATTTTACTTGGTGGACGATGATGACGCAACAGACTTGTTTTGCCAAGTCTTGGAAAACGTCACAGAAGAAATCGCGCGATAATGACACCAATCAGCTTAAAAGGCTTACAATTACAAAGGAACCTTCTTGAGTCAGGCCAATATTTCATCTCGTCCTTTTTAATTGTAAAAACATCACTCAGTAAAACCTACTGGGAGCTGGACAATATGTGAGACGACGGTTTGTGGTTTGACCACAACTCTCGATTGGCGAGCCTAAGAGTTCCCATGAATAAACGAGAAAACCCATCTCGATGCTTTTTAGAAGTACAATGCTATGCAGGGGGAGAAAAAAGACGAAATCTCAAGATTGAGCATCGTTCTCGATTGAATCACATTGGGTGTTAAAAGGAGCCATTTTTCCACAACGAGCTAAAAACCTGTCTTTCAGAAGAAGTCTCGGCATCTCTACCTAGCGAAGTAGAAAAACCAAGTAGCCAGCGTGAATTATTGTATAGAAGAAAGTGCCATGAGAGATAGTCCGGGTATTGTTAGCTGCGCACCTGACCGAGCCGCCACTCTCTACTCATATATGTTTCCTAGAATGAATGACCACCAATACGTGCAAAGATAGGTGACTAGCGGTTACCAGAGCTATCTAAGTCTAAATATCCCCCAATGGCCTACCTGGAGGACTTTTGTGAGTTTCCTAGGTGCGATGGGTCAGTAACTGCTTAATAGCGGCAATAGTCCCTGACCTGTAGCCGAGTCGCAGCCCTGCACTCACCTCGCGACTATCGTTTTCTCCATCTGCATACTGGGTAATTTCAAGCAATCAGCTCTTGACTCTGGGGCCATCGAACCGGTCTCATGACCTCTGTTCTCCCCAGACGAGCGCCGGTGATCTGTACCATGTTGCCTCACTCAAATGAAGTCTCGAGACCATATTCAATAGACATTTATCAAACCCAATACAGAAATTTCGCGCGAATTACCATGTTCGGGCTATCATCTCGGGTCTGAGACGTGTCGCATCGCCAATGATGGTTCCAAGATTACTTGATATGGAACCTTATGCCGACGGATTACTAAAAGAGGCAAGTCCCGAATAAGTCGGATCGCCGATACCTACCAAAAGAAGTAATATCTCATCCTCCTCATCCACTTACAACATGTCCGTTATACATGTCTTTGGGCTTCAGAAACGCCAGAAACATTTCATAGGGCAAGAATATCCGTGGTTGTTTCTGCGTTGGAAAACAGCATGGGGAGGAGACTCGACTATAAAGAAGGCAGAGACTCCCATGCAAATAGAAACAATCAACACCTCCTCCTTCATCCTCAAATCAGCATCTTCAAGAGAACTCAGCATCATCTCCAGTTTTCCTCTCTCAGATAATCATGTCTCAGCCACTGAATATTGCTGTTGTCGGCCTTGGACGCATGGTCAGTAGTTGTTCTTTCACCCATCGTTCCTCAAACAGCAGTTCTAACACCTCCGTAGGGCAAGCGACATGTCCACACACTGTTGTACCGAGTTCCACATGCCAAAGTGGTAGCTGTGTGCAGCTCTACGCCTCATGAGGTAGAGTGGGCGAACGAGAATACCGAGTACAAAGAGTTTGGCATTGCTGTTTACAGCGACTACAACGACATGCTCAACCACGCCGGACTTCAGGCCGTTTGGGTCTCTACCAGCACTGACGTTCATGCGAGCCAGTCCCTTGCCGCTATCTCGAAGGGCCTTCACGTTCTCTGCGAGAAGCCACTGAGCACGGATATGGCAGAGGTACGCTTTTCTAAAATCTCCACGTCAACTGTCTAAGCTGACCATTCTGATAGGCCCAAATTGTTGTCGACGCTGCCAAGGCGAACCCCCACCTCAAGGTCATGGCTGGCTTCTCCCGGCGTTTTTGATGCTTCTTACCGCGATGCTGCCTCCAAGATCTACAACGAAAAAGCAATCGGAGAACCTTTCATGGTTCGTTCCAACACCTGCGATCTTCTTGACGAAACGGGTTTCTTTGTCCGATATGCAGCCCGAAACGGAGGCATCTTTGTCGACTGCGCTATCCACGACATTGACCTGTCGCTTTGGTACCTTGGAAACCCCCTTCCCAAGGCCTGCTGGGCAGCCGGTACACTTCAACACCACCCTGAGCTGAAGGAGCTGTCAGATGTTGACAATGCTGTCGGTGTTGTCGAGTTCTGGGGTGGCAAGATTGCCTACTTCTACTGCTCACGAACCCAAGCTCACGGTCATGACGTATGCACTGAGATCACGGGCAAGACGGGGAAATTGTCTGTCAATGTGGTTCCCAAGGCCAACAACGTTGTTCTTGCCGACCGACTAGGCATCCGACATGAGGTTCAGCCTGAGTACTGGCAGAGGTTCGAGGATGCGTTCGCGGTCGAGGCCAACGAGTTCACCGAGTCTGTTCTTAAGGACAAGCCAGTTCCTCTACCGATTGAGGGTGGAATGATGGTTATGAACATTGGCCGGGCGCTCCAACACGCTCTGCTCACTGGAGAGGTTGTCAAGTTTAACGATAAAGGAGAGCGCCTGTAGATGGATGGAGGTGAAAATGGTTGTTTTCAGTTATTAGCCAAGCCGCTACAAAAACCTAAAACGAGTGGGTATTGTGGAAATAGATGATGCTTCAAACCGTGGTGAGCTTGAAAAATTTGCCTCGACTGACTCTAAATGAGACTGCGTCTCTGACTGATATTGAGGCGTGTGTTCTCTGCCGTTATAAGTGACTATCCTTGTCTTTTCGAGATTAAATATGAATTAGCAATGATAAACGGTAGTAGGTATGTGTAAAAAGAACAAAAAGGTCAAAAAGCCTCGAAGCCCAGAATCTAAAGCCAGCAGACTAACAACCTAAACCAACACGAATAGCACTTTGAGACTCCCCTGGAAGTGAAGATTGCCCAAGCCATGCCATCCCAATTCAGTGGAGTGTTGAAGACGACCAAATGACCTCAGCTGCCCGCCAATCTACTCACTGCGGGCATCTTGCCGATCCAATCTGTCAACCCTCCCTCAACGGCATCGACAAGCCACCTAGCCAGTGCTCCTCGCTTCTGTGACATGGCCCAACCAGTCTCACCAACCCAACCCACAAAAAGCCTTGCCATCTTCTCTATCCTTCTTCCAGCTCTCATTGTCTGACCCTCCGGGGATACCAGCAATGCGATAGATGGTCCAATCCAAACCCTTTGCATCCTCCTCAAACGTTTGGCCAATATTGATAATGGTGCGATAGGCTCCACCGGCGATGAGACGCACGAAAGCTACCATACAATATCGAAGTAGACTGCGGGAATCTTCCGGGCGGACGATGGAGATGGTGCCCATGGCGTAGACGCGCTTCACACCGTGCTGGCGCATTGCGGGGAAAAGAGAATGTTTGTAGAAGTCGGCCATCATGCTCGGATCTACCTTCCAGTCGCCTATGGTTGGCCCAAGAAGTGATACCACGACGTAGCTCTTGGAAACTGCTGTTGAAACGGCTTCGGTGTCACTGAGTTGCCCCTCGATGATCTAGAATCGGTTAAGTTTGGGGTGGATTTGAAGCTAGAAAAGGTAGACCAACCTCGATTAGCGGACTAGAAGATATATCTTTGGGAATCTTCTTGGGGTTTCTCGCGAAAGCTACGACTTCGTGATTACGATGGATAAGCTCGCGCAAGAGGCAGATGCCCGCAGGGCCGGTGCCTCCAAGGACAAGGACTTTGGATCCTGGCATGATGGAGATACAATGGGAATGACCAAGATAGAATGAGAGAGGAAGAGATGGTTAGATGCCGAGGGGAAATCATCAAGTTACATATTTATAAGCACTTCAAAAATGTCGGATGCAAATAAAGTCCTCTCCTGCGCAGTGAAGAGATCCCGCGCGGAAGCCGAGTTGGGCGGGAGTGGCGTGCTCACGTGCCTCGATAACAAATCCCGCCCGGGATCATCTCCGCGCGGAGTTTCAAGCAAGGGGATCCTCAACCTTTCTTTCTTCACAACAATGCCTCCCCCAGGGAAAACAGCAGCCAGTTGCTGGATATGTCGAATCCGACACAAGAAATGCGATGAATCACTGCCAAAATGTCAAAATTGCGAAACACTCGAGCTATCATGTCTCTACAGCAGCGAAAAGCCAGCATGGATGGACAATGGGGACAAGCAGCGCGAGATGGCCCAGCGCCTCAAAGCTCAGGTCAAGCGCAATGCAAAAAGAACGTCGAGGAAGACGCATGATTCGGAAAATCATCCAGGAGATTGAGGGACATGGTTCCGCAACTCCGGAAAACCCTCTTTCTTTATCACCCAGCCGAGATGAGCCCTCAACAAACAGTACTCAAGATTCAATCACGGTAGATCAAAGAGAACCCCAGATCTCAGACACAGACACCACTACTCCAAGTCAAACCCTCCCATTCAATGCCTCTCCTACGACTGAAAATTCGAGAGATACCGCACAAAGAGACGAGCCAACCCCTGCCTTCTTCGGCGCTGGATCAGGACCATTGGTTATCCAAAACGAACAGGATTTACGATTCATCACAGCTTATACGGACTACATCTTTCCTCTTTTGAATCCCTTCTACCGCCCGACGTTTCTTGAAGGGGGTCGTAGTTGGCTTCTGGTGTTTGCCATGAGACATACGGAATCATGCCAACTTGTCATCAGCCTATCCACATACTTTCTCTCAGTCGTGCCCATCTTCCCAGGTCCAGGCCATAGTGTATGCTCATCGCATACCTGGCAAGAGGTACAGTGTCAATCCGATCTCGCGGTCAAGGGCATGCAACAGAGGGTAGAGGCGATAAGCCGTTGTGGTGTTTCGGGCAACCTTCTACAGAGCACTCATCTACTTGGCGACATCATGCTGCTTCTAAAATTTGAGACCATGACGGGTTCTTCTTCAAGTTGGAGAGTTCATCTCTATGCTGCAATAGTTCTCTTTGAGCAATTCCTCTCATCACCAGATCTTGACGACAATGTCTGGAAGATACCATCTGACATTGAAGAAGTCGTCTCACAATCATCAAAGTCAGCACTCTCGACAAAAGAGGCGCACAGATTTGAAGCTTCACAGACAGCATTCCGGTTCTTCAGCGCGGCTGTCATAACCGCCGACATAATCTCCAGCACTGCTTAGGGCAGTCGCCTCGACTTAGGGAACACCATGAGAGAGTGCTAGGTACCCGAGAGAAGGCCCATCTCAGCCTGAAGTATATCGTGGGCTGCGAAAATTGGATTTTCTTATCCATCGCCGACATTGTCGAGCTTGATTTGTGGAAGAAAAAAGCCAACAAGAGCGGCGCGTTCTCGTTGATGGATTTGATTCAGCGCGCGAGAAGAATCACCCAAGATCTGGATAATGGTCTTGCAAGTTCAGACAGTGACAGGAATGCACGCAACAAGGACGGCATCTTTTCAATGTTCAATCCGCCACGAGATCAATCCATTGATCACGACATCGCCACTCACATCTGGGCCAATTCAGCGAAACTCTATCTGCTTGTGGTTCTCTCAGGCTGGCAACCCGGAAGCAACGAAATACGAGAAATCGTCTCAAAGAATCTTGACCTGCTGAAGAGTTTACCCTCTGCAAGTTGGTTAGTCACTTTGGCTTGGCCATTTTGTGTGACAGGGTGTCTTGTCACAAAAGAGCAAGAAAGCATCGTTTGCGATATTTACGAAGCGACTGAACCGTTGAAAAATATCGGACCAATTTCAGAAGCAATTGGAATTATTAGGCGCGTGTGGGAACAACGAGAGGGACTAATCGGAGAAACATGGGATATGGCATCATGCTTTAGAAGCATGGGAAGAACGGTTCTGTTGATATGATCTGACAAGACTCTGATAAACGATATGATAACAAACCCGCGATAACCTCGTTTCGCAAGGTGGTATCGGCAATGACCGAGGTATCAAATGGTCGTATCAAAGACCAAGGAAACACGCAAGTGGCTTGTCCCCAGCCCCGATTTATTCCAGCCTCTTTTTCGTGCTCTCTTTTTTTGTGGGGACGACCGACCGACGTTTATCCCGCTGAACCAAGTTTCGGGGACTTGGCCGAGGAAGAAAGACGCGTCCTTTTGAGTTTCAAGACTTGAATTGAGTCTCATAACCAGATACTCCTTTATCACATACCAACTAGAGACCATCAGTTTACAATGGGCATCATTCGCAAGGCCGTATTCACTTCCCTCCTCGGCACCTCAACAGCCGCAGCTTATCTCGCAGCCAAGAACCCCGTCATCTCCCCGCTCTCTCCCAATGATCCCATCTGGTCTGCCCGCATCTACAAGAACCACAACCCCAACCGCAATCCCGCCACTCAAGATGTCTGCATCAAGCGTATTCCTCTGAGCAAGATTCGTCCCGAGCTTCTCCAGAAGGATGGTGATCTGACTCTTGAGTTCTGCCGTGGTCTGTGGAGTGGCTGGGGTGAGTGAAAACCTGGCGCTTATCTTGAGAGAAATTGAGTGATTGATCTTTTTTAGGATATGCTGTTCAGCGCAAGTATCTTGAGTACAAATGGCGAGGTCCTGAGACTGAGGAGCAGCTCTGGGATAATGAGCAGCTGGCCGAGAGCACTTACGACAAGGGAACCAAAATCACGGATCACTTTGAGGTTGTTGAAAAGACACCCCAAGCCATCACCGTCCGTTGCGGTGACTCTCCTCGCAACCATCCTGTGCGACCTTCCGACGGTCTTTTCACCATTAGCGCCATTATTGACAAGCAGCGGGAAGAGGTTGAGCTGAGACTCAGAAGCTGCCTCTTCTCTAGCGAGGGCAAAATCACTGGCATCAAGGGTCCCATGCCTCCGTGGATGGAGGAGCTGCACCAGTGGTATGCCCGGATCTGGTCCGAGACAGCCTCGTGGAAGCTCCTCAAGTGATGGATTCGGTGTAGTTTTCATCGCAATCGCTGGAGCGGCATTCTCTCAAATGCTGCTCGCCATTTTCATTGGAATCGATTCTCCAGACACTGGGCTTGGTGGAGGGAGGCACTATTACATTTTACAGAGCAATAAATCCAATCACTACGCCTACTATGGCACCAATACGTCTTTACTCATACCTTTAGTACCTCCCCAATCGTCAATTTGGTTATACCACGGAGCTTTTGCTGGGCCAAGATGCCACATAAGTTCATCAGGTAGAGCGAGAAGTTATCAAGGTAAGCATTATTATAGGAGTTGCCAGAATAGTCTATTCTATCATTATGTAGGTGTCTCGGTTCGAGCCCTTCAGCGCAGTATCTAGTGATTTCCTCGCCAAGAACCAAGACCAAGAGCCGCTGCCAATGATACCTAAAGCCTATCCTTTCGTCCGAGGACAAAAGGGTTCATGCCACCCATGCTCTAACTCCCCTGTAAATTCTCGCTTAATAGCTAGGGTGTCCATAGTGACCCTGGTGCTTCTTAAAGTGAGCAACCTTGGGACGTCCAGAATCTTGTCCAGAGAGCGTGTTGAATCCCTCGCGCATAGCAGTAAGACGGCTCCAGTCCTGGCTGTCCTGAGCAAGACTCCAGGCAAAGATACCTCCGAGACCCTTGGTAGGAACAAGACCGTTGATCTTCTGGGTGATCAGGTCGGCGGTGTCCCAGGTCCAGTAGAGAGAGGTGGTGGCGTCCCAGTACCACTGACCGCCAGCAGCGGTGTCGGTCTTGCCGTTCTCGAGGGCAGTGCGGAAAGAGCCCGAGATGTCGATACCCTCGCAGCGGCCGTAGGCGGACTGGCAGCCAGTTGAGCAGTGAGCAGTAGAGTTTCCACTGTTAAACACACGTCAGTCAAACACATCGAGAAATCAAGCAATGGATTAACTCACCAGAATCCAAACTGACTGCAGCAAGTAACCTCACCACACTTGAAAGAGGTACCAGCACCACAAGAAGCATCAGGAGAAACGGTCAAGTTCTTAGGCGCCTCGACAAAGTTGGCCTTTTCAAAGGTGATGGTGCCAGACTTGCCAGTGTCGCTTCCATCAGCAGCCTCAAGCAACTCAGTAGGGCATCCAGTGGGTTCAGTGCACTCGACACCCTCCTTGGTGGTGAACCACTTGGCGTAAAAGGCGAAGCCAATGTTGAGCTTGCTAGGAGCGAAGCCGCGCGAGATGTAGGCGTCGACGGCCTGGGCGGTTCCTTCGTAGGAGGAGTGGTGGGTTGTGACGCTGTCTCGGCGGTTCATGAGATCATAAGACATGATCTACACAGCTATTAGACATGATTCATATCATACTGTTGGTCTTCAAAGGACTCACGTTGACGAAATCAACAGCGGCGTTGATCTTGGGGACCTGCTCATGAGTGTAGGCAATCATATCCCGCTCAAGACCAGGAACAGCAATGGAAAGCTCCTTGTCACCAATGAAGTTCTTGATTTCCTTCAAGAGCTTGGGGTAGCTCTTGATCTCGTCAACCTTCTTGGAGTTGGGGGTACGCTTGTAATCCTCGCCGTTGCCAGCGGGGTACTCCCAGTCGATATCTTGGTCTATTAGCCGTTTGTCCAAGCAATGAGGTGCTGATACATACCGACGCAATCGTATCCGAGTCTAGACAGGGTGTCCGCGACGTTCCTGGCGTACCTCTTACGCGTCTTGTCCGTCTTGGCTCCCGCGCTGAAGCCAGCAGTGTCGGCCCAGCCACCAATAGCCATGCAGATCTTGGTGCCTTCGTCGAAGAGGGCACGGATCTCATCGAGAGGCTTGAAAGGCTCATACTTTCCAGCAGGCTCAGCAGCAAAGAGCGAAGAGTTGGCAAAGGCGGTGATGACGTGGGTGACACCGGCAGTCTGAGACTTGTCGGGAAGGTTGGCAGTATGCCACCTAGAAAGGGGATTAGAATGCAACTTCTGACCCAGAAATGAAGAACTCACTGGTCAAAGTAAAAGATGTAGTTAGGCGCAGCAGAGGCAGCAGTAGCCAAAGCCGCCGTTCCAAGAACAAGAGGGGAACGCATGATGAATAAGTATCAAGTTAACCAATTATATAACAAAAAGATTCAAAAAGAGTGACTGTATGCACAAACAAATGAGTGACTATGCAAAAGCGGGAATGAGTGACGATGATTGCTTGATGCTGAAAGAACGGAGCATTACCATGAGTGGGAAGTCCTCCGCAGATATAGTCACCGAGGGTCCGGGGCACTGACCAGGATCGTGATCAAAAAGATGATGAATTTGACTTCCGTATCCGTCCCTACATGAACTAGATTTGTGCAAGAGAGTTCGCGGTGTGCGTGTCATTCAAATCACTAGCTAGGATGGGACCCTTGCATGGTGAGCTTGGCATGGAAAGGGCCCCGTGGGCATGCGGGATAGAACCTGGAGAGAAGAAACGGAGGATTGACTCTACGGCTCTTTCCGGTCTAGCTAATCGTGCCTGTCCAATGAACACGCCACCATGACTTGGGTGCACCCAAAGACCCCGTGTGATATTAACCTCCTGTCAACAGTTCTATCCCACTCTGCATCCGAGATTGGACAGCGATGATCCTTTAATCCTTTATTTAACAAACTTTTGTGCCTTATTAGCCTGTGTGTCCGGTAGTCCCGGTTCAGCATAAGCAAACATAGAGTTTCAGCATTAAGCTTTGCCAAGTGGCTCCTTTAATTTCCCAGCAACCCGGCACTTGCGCTGGCCCTACGGACTGACGATGAAGCCCGAGCACGCCGGAACCCCGGACCTTGGACGTGTTCCCTGTTATAGAACTCGATAAGGCTTCTGGAAGCTTGAATGTGGCATCGATGCTTGAGCCAAGATCTTGGCCGTTCGACCAGATCATATAAAGTTGGCGCGAACCGTCCAAACCTTGATTGGCAGGTCGGTAGTTCTTAGCCGTGGATGGGTTTTGTCCGTCAATGGGAACGAGGGGCAACGTCATCGCGTTCCCTTCATCTGAACTTGCTTTGTCTGGGGGTTTAATTAATCGAATGGTGCATGACACTAACGGCACTGAAGTCGGGACCGATCCGAGTGAAGCCAGACTGCATCAACTTGGTGATGCCTGATCAATTAACAAAAAGAAGATATACGAGGTATAGAGATGAGGTCAGTGAATGATCAAAGTAATTGGTAGGTTTCTTACTTCGAGGGCGCTTGTGGTCTATAGATGACAGCGGCATCCGACCATCCGGTTCCGGCCCCGGCAACCCCAGGAAGCTTTGACGATACGAGTTCACTCACAAAAATTCACCAACATGAATAAACCTGAATGTTTGGAAATGTCGCTTCAAGCATGCTTCAACCGCTCGTTGTTATTCTTGATAGCATACCTACTTAATTAGTAACTCAGACTTTGTCCACGGACAACATTATTTCAACATTCCAACCACAAAAAATACCCGGCTTACAAAGTCACATAAATGTTGTCATGAGGTGCCACCCTATACTTCAGAGGTGTATTCATTGCCTCATAGACAACGGTGATATCGGTCTTAATATCACGTCATATTTCAGTGCATTAGTCAGAATTGCTATAGATATATATTTCGCGTGTTATGGCTCAAATGTTCAATTCTTCCCCTCCTTCCAACATCGCGTCTTGGCAATCCCAACGGCCATTGGAAAGAACAAATATCCTCAATAATGACGCAAATCGGCATTTTCCCCGCATCTGGGGCGCTCGGGACAAGCACGTATTCGCATCTCTTATCAATCTTTCCAAATAATCAGGTCACCTTAATTAGTCGATTCCCTGAAAAGGTACCCCAGAATTACATCGATAATGGCGTTACCACTCGTCAAGCTTCATACGAGCTGAGCGCCGAGGACCTTGAGTCTGCCTTTGACGGACTGGATATTCTGTTCCTCATTTCGTACCCGAGCCACGTTCACCAATACAGGACCAAAGTCCAAACTAAAGCAATCGATGCGGCTCATAAAGCGGGCGTCAAGCACATATTCTACTCGTCCCTTGCGTTTGCGTTATTTGACAAGAATATCACGAAAGCAGAAGTAATGGGTGCACATCTTGACAGCGAGGCTCATCTGAAAGAACTCGCTAGCAAAGACCCTGGTTTCTCATGGACGAGTATTCGCGAAGGACTCTACAGTGAATCGTTCCCGATCTATACCGCCTTTTTCGACATAAAGAATGCTTCTTCTGAGATTCTTATCCCTCATGATGGAACTGGACCTGGAATAAGCTGGGTGAAGAGAGATGAATTGGGAGAGGCAACTGCGAAGCTTATTGCTTCGTATGCTGAATCGCCGTCCGAATTCAAGTATACAAACCAAGTCGTTACTCTAACGGGGCCAAAATCATGGTCACTGGCCGAAACCGTTCAGGTTTTGTCCAAAGCCGTGAATAAGGAAGTCCGGATCAGACAGGTCAGCGTGGATGATTATGCCGCGCAGACGCAGGTTGTTGGGAGGTTTGGATCCAAGGAACTAGCGACGACCTGGGCTACTGCGTGGGAGGCTATCCGAGCAGGCGAGACAGAGGCAGTAACAGAGACACTACGGGAAATTTTAGGGAGGGAACCTGAAGCTTTTGACAAAACAATTGGGGATTTAGTAAAGGTCAATTAGGAGATTCTCTATTGGAACTCATATGCCTAGCCTAGTTAGCTGCGTACATCAGAATCCAACTATCTGATAGCTAGGTTCCAATGGTCCAAGTGCCCGCATCGTGAAAATCTGGTTACTACTACACGGTCAAGATAGCAATCTCGTAAGCCTTGTTAAAGACTACAGAGAAGACGCCGTTCTGACCGCTGATAGTCTTGACAGTAATTTGACTAGCCTCTCCGCCCATTGAAGGTAGGTTGTTGACACTGCTAGAGCTAGGAGCCGACAAAAATGTAAGCTTTGCCGTGCTAGCAGCGCTCAACCCCTTGAAAGTCACCCTGACTGCACCGTCTTCGCCCGTCGGACCGTTGTAGTTGACGAGCTTTAGAACGGTGCCCTCGCTACCCTTTGTGGCAGACTAATATGTTGGACCGACAATACCCTCTGTAGCCGTCACGGGAAGCGTTTCCGTGCCCATGTAATCAGCAAAGAGCTTCTGCACGTAGTAGCTCATGGTGTGCAACACTTCGTTGGCAGTGTGCTTGATGACGGCGACAGTATTCGGCTCTTCGTCGTAATGCTTGATCAAGGCACCGTAAGCCGAACCAAGAATAACGTCAGAGTTTCGTTCACATCCAAGAAGGAAGATGGCCTCGGCACAGGCCATTCCAAAGGTCTGAGCTCCGATTTCAGCCCCGGTGCCTGTTCCCGCTCTGATGGCGGCGTATTCGGCCACGAATACGGGGTAGTCCCGGCTTGCCTGATCGAATGTGTTGAAGAGGGTTGAAAAGTGATGCTCATTGTTATAGATGTGAAGGTCCACCATGCCTCCGCTTCCCTTGTCGGGTGAAGGCGATGGGTTGATGGTAGAAACGATGTTCATCTTTGGATACTTTGCCCGGATGGCATCGTACATTGCCATGAATCGATAAGAATAGTAAGTCGAGCGACCATTGTTGAGGTAGTCTTCATTACCAATCTCTACCCATTCCACCTTGAATGGAATCTTGTATCCCAAGGCGGCCCTCTTGGCTCCATATGTGGTTGACTGGTCTCCCTACAGAAATGTCAGTTAAGGACATGCCAAGACGGACAGGAAACTTACAGTAAGAAACTCTAACTCATTCAGCGCCATTTCAATGTAGGCTTGCATTTGGTCCTCGGGGATTAGGTTTCCGTTCAGATACAACCCAGCGTGCACTCCGAGTATAACAGTGAGGCCCAGGTCCTGAGCCATCTGCATCTGCTCCAGGAGCCCGAACCCATCTGTGTTAATGTCCCCCCAGACACCCAGCATCCCTGGACGATCCTTTAGGTCCCCAATGGTTCGGTTCCACTTCCAGTGCTCGCCGAGTCGTAGACCTTGCATGTTGTTTCCACCAGGAAGCCGAATCCATTTCGTGTTGAGACCTTCGAGGCTAACCATCAGATCCTCACGGAGACCGTTGTGACGATTTTTATATGTCTGTTTGAAAAAGGCTGAACATATTGAAGTAGACGCTCTTGCCAGCAAGTTGACTACCGTCAAAGGCAAAGTAAAAAGGTATTGTTTCCGTTTGCAGCCGTGGTGGCGGGTTTGAAGGTCGGGGTTGAGCTCTGCTTCCATCCGTCCGAGGCCTTCTGGTTCAGCCTCATGTTGGAAGTCGAGAGCTTCTGGCCAGAGATGGTGTTTTTGAAGTAACACTCAACCTCGCCGCTGTAGTCTCCCCTGAAATACATACTGGCGACGTAGCGTCTGTCTGCATCAACGCTAAAGCCCCAGAAACCTTCATTGTAAAAGCCAACGGTACCTGTCGTGTCTTCCGGGACGTCCATTCGCATGTGGTACCCAAGGCTTGACGAAAGAGGGGGTTCAGATTGATCAATGGTAAGGTTGACTCCGCCGACAGGGTTCCAAAAATCTGTGTTTCGATCGTAGCTTGGTCTTCTGTTTCTTCCGGACCCCTGGAAAGCCCGGTTGCGAAGCATTTCGCCATAGAGACCGCCGTCTCCAGAATGATAGATGTCCTAGATGTCTGCTTTCAACAACTGAATCTCGCCTGGTTTGATAGACTGCACAACTAACCTCGTAGAGTAGACCGTATAACAGCTGGCTGGAAGCGTTGCCGCCGGACGAGCCGACGGTAAGGCTCAGAGCCGTGGCGGCCTGGATAAGGGGCAAAAAGTGATGCAAGAAACAACATGACTTGATAGTCAAGTGATCAAACAATGTTCCAAAATGATCTTCTTGTCTGGAATATAGATGTGGCTAAGGAGTTGTCATCTATACATGTATATATATATATATATATATATATATATTCAGGCTGGCCTCAATACTGGCTCGTCATCTACTTGCCCGAGGCCCTTGCTAGGTCGGTATTTACTTATCCGAGACCATTTCTAGACGCCTTCATCTCGTCCCATATTGTGAACACTGATGGGCAGAGGCGATACGAATTTAAGCATAAGAGGTGGAGATCATTGGTCCGCTTGGCTCGAGATTTTTACCCTGAACATTCGTTGTTTGTTTGTCCGAGAAGCAACCCATATGGACTCATCTTGGATCACACGTTAGTCACTAATAGAAGACATTGTCTCGTTAGCTTTAGCGCAAAGTATACATATCACTGGCTCGCTAAACGCCCCGATCCTTCGTGGTGTTCATCTCCTCACCATCTCTCAGCTCAACCCCAGAAGTTTTATCATGGTCTGCGGGGAATCGGCACCACCCCCCAGGTTTTCTCTCGCAAGTGGTGAACATGATTGGTGCGCATGCCACATGTCAACCGACCTCAGTTCACCCTGTCACGAACCATGGAAGCGGCCCGAGATCTTCTCCGATATAACATTCTTCGGGACAAATTGGTGCGATGAGTCAACTATATCGAGACCAGACTGCCGCCCTGTCCCAAGTGAACCATGACCTAAAACCCTGCTTATTGATTTCAACATACCTACCTAACAAATTACATCCCGCTCATTGTCAAGTTTTCCCTATCAAAGCCATGGCTTTGCCCCCTCGAGTCTATCAGTTCCTGGTGGGCGTCTTTGCGGCTGTGGGATCGTTCCTGTATGGATACGATCTCACTATCGTCGCTGAAGGTATGAATCACATACAGCCGGCATCAGGACTTGACCTATCTGCTTTCTCTCACTAACACGTGTTTTCCATGTCAGTCGTCGCTAGTCAATCTTTCCAGGACAAGTTTACCCCTACGACTGCTGAAATCGGTCTCGTTGCGTCCCTTCTAACGGCCGGTGCCTTTATCGGAGCTGCCATCGCTGGAACAATCAGCGATTATTTCGGTCGACGCGGCACCATACTGAGCGGTGGCCTGGTCTTTTGCCTCGGCGGTGGCCTTCAGACTGGTGCCCCAAGCTACAGCTATATTATCGGTGGTCGATTCGTTGGTGGAATTGGGTAAGGCCTGCATGGAGAAGTCCCTGATAAAGTCACTGACTACCCTGACCTCTGAAGAATCGGTATCCTTACCATGATTGTTCCACTATATCAGGCAGAGCTAGCCCACCCGGATATTCGTGGACTCGTCACGGGATTGCAGCAGTTCATGCTTGGTGTCGGTGGTGTCTGCGGTGCCTGGATCAGCTATGGCACCTATGTCAGCTTCACTGACGACCGCCAATGGCAGATCCCATTTGGTCTTCAGATTGCCCCTGCCGGAGTGCTCTCGGCCCTCATCTTCTTATTCCCCGAATCACCTCGCTGGCTCCTTCAGAAGGGCAAAGACAAGGAAGGTCTCGCCACGCTTGCGAGGCTACATTCTCAGGGCAATACGAACGATCCATGGGTCATGGCCGAGTTCCAGCAGATTCAGCTCCAGGTGGCTACTGAGGCTGAGGCAGAGGCCAAGTCCTTGTCTGAGCTATTCCGCACAAGGGCTAACTCTCGTCGAGTCATGCTTGCCTGTGCTATCCAGGCTGCCACGCAAATGACGGGCATTTCAGCCATCCAGTACTACTCCGTTACCATATTTGTACGACACCTATGCTTCTAATAACTACACCTTGCTTACCGGTATTTTAGAAGCAAATCGGCATCAACGGCACAGACACCCTTCGGTACCAAGCCATCAACTCGGTGATTGGGCTCATTGGTGAGATTATCATCATGGCCTTTGTCGACAAGGTTGGTCGTCGAAGTATGATCATAATTGGAAACCTTGCCATGTGTGTGACATACATCGTCAGTACCGTCCTAATGGCCGAGTTTCCTGCGTCCGAGGAGAATTCCGGAGCTCATTGGGGCTTCATCATCATGACATGGCTGTTCAACTTTTGTTTCGCTAGCATGGGCTCTCTGTGTATGTTTAACCCTTCCAGTGGTTCTTAGATGCAAGCTAACAGTATTTTACTTATATAGCCTGGATTGTCCCTGCCGAGATCTTTGACACAGCTACAAGGGCAAAGGGTGTGGCTCTCGCAACCATGACATCCTTCGCATTCAAGCAAGTCAATCCACCAGTACATGTCAACAGTCGCAGCGCTAACAAACGCTGTAGTACGATGATCGGCCAGGTGACCCCTATCGGAATGCAGAATGTGGGGTGGCGCTTCTATATTCTCTTTGTAGTAAGTCAGAAGCTGCTGATTGCCATCCGACTTTACTGACTTTTTGTTCCCAGGTGACAAACTTGAGTAATGCCATCTTCTTTTGGGCCATGCTTCCAGAGACGAGGAAGCTACCTCTCGAGGAAATGAACCGTCTGTTCTCGGATGCCCCCCTCTTTGTTGGGAATAGAGACATGAGCCGCTACACGATCAATGAGACATTTGAGATGGCAAGGAACATTGATGACAAGCAGAATCAACAAGACGGAG
The DNA here is from genome assembly GCA_003946995.1 of Fusarium oligoseptatum. NCBI lineage: Eukaryota > Fungi > Ascomycota > Sordariomycetes > Hypocreales > Nectriaceae > Fusarium > Fusarium oligoseptatum. The sequence continues at coordinate 230,306 of NKCK01000030.1, forward strand.
AAAGGATTCATGTTGAGTAGGCTTCGAAGGCTGCCCAAATCTAGAGATCAAGATCTGTCAGTCTTTCAAGCTGCATGGATGTGTTTGGTTCGCCTAAGAAAAGCTCAAGATCTATCAATTATGTTGATTCCGAGCGGAGAGAGGGTTCAGGTATATAGTTAAGGCCAGCCTAAAAATGATAATGCGTGTCTTTCGAACCCTATCACGCCTTGGAGGTCTGAGCCTGAGGCTTTTGAAAAGACCATCAAAGCTTTCATAGACGCCAAGTAGTAACATGAATCTCACTTTTCTTTGAACACAATAGTCATGGCTTCCTCAGCTATATCCCCCGCCGACCTCCTTATCCTCCAAAGCCACACCGTTCTTCTTATCTTCCATAAGCTTAGAGAGAGCTGCCACAAGACTCTTGACGGCAGTCTCCGAAGTCTGATGATGGAAAACAATTCTAGCCATTGGGAAAACACCCACCTTTTCTCTCGCACAGTACTCGACAAATGCCGACGGTGGGATCCCAACAGCTTCTAGGTCTAGAACAATCATGTTGGTCTGGACCGGAAGAGAAAACTTGTACCCGAGCGCCTCAATCTCTGAAGCAGCTGATCGAGCCATCTTGTGGACGGAAGGGAAGCGTGGGATGCTGTACTCCAGCGCAGCGAGGGCTGCTGCGGCCATCATACCAGGCTGTCTCGTTCCGCCACCAAGCATTTTGCGGAACCACTTGGCTCGTTCAATGAATGACTTATTGCCGAGAATGATGCTTCCCATGGGGGCACCAATACCCTTGGCCAGGCAGATCGACATGCTATCAAAGCAGGCAGCATAAGCCTTGAGGTCAACACCCTCGCCGATAACACCATCAAAGAGTCGAGCAGCATCGAGATGCATCGCCACGGGCTGTTGACCCTCGGAAACAGGCAGCGCTCGAACATACTCTGATATGGCTTGGGCATCAACAAGAGGGAGGATGGTGCCGAATAGTGTATTCTCTAGGGACACAACGCGAGTAGGGGGGAAGTGAACTTGAGTAGGGGTGATAATCAGCATACTGGACTATCATCCGAGTTAATCGGCCAAAACTCACTATTTCCGTCAAGGATAATATTCGGCTTGACATCCTCAAGGGTAAGATGGACCCCGTTCTTCGGTCCAACGGTTGTGGCAGAAGCCTGTGAGATAACAGGAAGGGCACCAGACTCCCAACAATGGACATGAGCCCGGTGATCGAGGAGAACAGTGTGAGGTGGCTGTGTCAAATGCGTTCGCAGACAAATCTGATTGCCCTGAGTGCCAGACACGGCCCACAGCGCGGCCTCCATGCCAGTCATTTCCACAAGCCTCTGCTCAAGAGCCTTGACAGACGCGTCGCCCTCCTCATCGTAGATGTCGTCGTTGACCGAAGCATTCAAGATAGCCTAGACGGTATAAGCAAGGGGGCGTGGCTTATTGAAATCACAGAGGAAGGATAGATCATACATTCATCATGTCCTCGGTCGGAACAGTCACCACATCAGAGCGGAAATCACGGGATGCCTTTTCCGCATTGGCCGCGAGTTTCGCCTTCACCTTGGGGGTGAAGATAGACTCAGTGGCCTGGGCGGCCTGGGCGGCTTCGACAACGCTAGGCATTGTTTCGTGTTGGTAGACAACAGAGGAGGTCAAGGGTGGCTCGGAATGGGGGTGTTTTGAGTGAGAATAGAGTTGCGGTACAGCACGACTGCAAGATTAGAACAAGAACTGAGACAAGAATTTTTATACTCACAATCAGTCTCCTCCCTTCGAATCTGCCTGTTCATAAAAGCTATTCGGAGACTACAAGTCAGGTTGCGAGTTCGTTGAAGATGCCGAAATGCGAGGTTCGATCATGCTTCCCCACGGGGTCCATCACGGAGGTGGGCACGGATGATGGACAAGGGAGCCCGGACAGATTGAGCGGCAATCACAGACCCATTATAATGGTTACCAGGATGAAGGAAGCTATCAATTTTTCCCCCAAAATGTGCTCTGTTCCGGCTGACCGACTTGTGAGTCAATCCCTCTACGACAACCCAGCTATCCAGTGAGGGATCCCGTTTGCTCCGGAGACGGAGATAGTGGGGCCGGAGGTCACAACCACCGGGCCCATAAAAGTTCTCCGCGGGACCCGGGAAGGCCTCAATTACGGAGTCACTCGTACCCGAGCAGGAAACTGTAGTCGTGAAGCGGCACGAGTTTGCCCGAAACGCGGAGTGTTGTGTGCTGAGACAGATACAAGAACACCACCAGGGCTGTGCTTGCTCTTCTAATCTGACACCTTACACTTCAAATCCCCAAGTCGCGTTCCAATAATGACCCCGTCTCGGTCCAGGGAAAGCATTGTGATAGTTGGGTAAGTAAACCCCTTCAGATCGAAGCCCGATCATCGCTGACAACCTCAGGGCCGGCATCATCGGCCTTAACGTCGCCCTCGTCCTCGCCGAACGCGGCTTTGGAGACAGCATCACGGTGATAGCTACGCATCTTCCAGGCGATACAGCGCCTGGCTACACCTCGCCTTGGTATGAAAACCCTGCTCCAAGTTTAGGAGAGAATGCTGACATTTAAGGGCCGGGTGCAATTTCTCAGCGATATCTGGCCGGGACAAGAATGCACTGCGGTGGGATAAGTTGGGCTATTCTCATCTATCCAAACTTGCTTCTCAAGGTTCTTCTAAAACCTTTGTCCGTCGCACTCCCTCGTTTGAGTACTGGGATGATGAGGTCCCACACGAGAAGATCAAGGACATGGCCGATTATCTTGAAGATGTAAGATCCCCCCACTGTACCAGCTCACCAACATGGTCCAATCTTTTCTACTCAGTTCAAAGTTGTCTCGCCCGACCAACTTCCCGACGGCGCCAAGTTTGGTGTTTCCTTCACCACCCTGACCGTAAACGCCCCAAGCCACCTCTTGTATCTCTACCAAAGACTTCATCAACAATACGGTGTCAACTTCGTCCGACGAGAGATCTCAAACATCCAAGACCCTTTCACGAACCCCAACACAAAGATTGTCTTCAACTGTGTTGGCAATGCCGCAAAGACGCTCGCTGGAGTGGAGGATCTTAAATGTTACCCGACAAGGGGTCAGGTGTTACTTGCACGCGCGCCTCACGTGAAGACCAATGTTATGAGGCACGGTGTAGGCTATGAGACGTACATCATTCCACGTCCAGAGTCTAACGGCAACGTCATCCTGGGAGGTTACATGCAAAGGGGAAACTCGTGAGTCCTGCTACCCTTTTCAAGTGGACACTTCTAATTCCCACCAGCGATAGCTCCACGTACTCGAGCGAGACGAATTCCATCATAGAGCGAACAAAGGCGTTGAGCACAGAGCTTGCTAGTGACGAGGTAGAAGTTCTAGCAGCCTTCTCTGGCCTCAGGCCTTCCCGTGACGGTGGTGCCAGAGTTGAACGCAGCGATGTCAATATGGTGAGCGGTCCGAGGATCATTGTGCACAACTATGGTGCTGGTGGCACGGGGTTCCAGGCTGGTTACGGCATGGCTGTTGATGCCGTAGCAACAGTGGATGATGTTCTTGGTCAGGGGGATATGGAGAAGTTGCCTTCCAGGTTGTAATTAGTACAGTTGCTGAGTTGGAAACGTTGGGTAGAGCAGGAAATTACAGAGTTTGGACAATTTCAGCCAACTCATCTTGGCTAGGAGGATTTTGCTGGGCTACAATGGAGTAACTACTATAATGCCATTGCATTGTTAGTTGAGTAGTCACTTCCTGATAAGAGGATATGAACTGACTGCTCAGAAGACACGCGACCGAATACAAACCAAATAGCAGCATTTTATGGCTTTCAGCTTAAGTAATAGTGTCATGAAGAGCAGAAGTTGCCTCGTCGGGTTTGCTTTTGCATCCACACTCATTTTTGGCACCAACTTGGTTCATCATACAGAGTGAAAAACAATCTCTTAGCTCTACTTTCTACTACTACGAATAGTTGGGGGTTATCAGAGCTTCGACTGCTCCTTGACAGATAATCTGCGAAGCACAGGACCCCCTCTACTTCCATCTTGACCCATAGGCTGTTTCGGGTCTCGCCTCGACAATGGTTGAATCCTCCATTTCTCCCGAAGCTCCTCGGACACCTTGCCCTCAAAGACGTCGGCGACGTTGCGTCCTAGGACTGGTAGGAACTTGAACGCACTGAATGATATTATTAGCACAAGTCTTGTGGTTTCCTTGGCAGATACTTACTGGCCTGAGCCCCCAGTGGCAAAGAATAATCCCTCCGTGTCCGGGTGATGGTCCACCACAAAGTCCCCATCTAGTGTATCTTGGTACCAACACATGCGAAGGCTCTCCCACGGGCGATCACCGAATTCCGGGAAACACTTCCTGAATCCTGCTCTCAGTGCTTCTTCAGCATCTTGCGGGAGAAATCCAGCCGCGGCATTATTCCCAATCAGCTTAGGCGAAGACACTGACCGTCCGTCCACAGACTGAAAGTTTGACGCATAACCGTAACCGTGGTGGGCAATCTTCAGGCGATACGTATCAGGGGTGGGAGGGAACGTAAACATTCCAGTGTCGAAAATCTGCATGACTGACATGCGTTGGAGTCTCTTGGCTTCTTCGGCAGTCAGCTGGACAAAGGCAATCGGCTGGCCCACGGCCGAGAGGTTGTGGCCCATGTCAGGAACCAACCGGTTAGTCCAAGAGCCCGTAGCCAGAACTACAGTATTGGCCTTGAGCGAGTCTCCGCTGGCGGTCTGTCTAAAGGATGATGATTGCTGAGAATATATACACCCTACGACTCGGCGTCTTCATCATCCATCACCATCAACAAGGTGGGCACGGACAACTTCAACCAGTCAAATTGACTCCGGCAAGCATCCTCGCTGGTCGGTATCTTGGACAGCCACTACAATGTGTTTACACTAGCGCCAACGACTCTTGCAACTGCAGAGGTAGATCGTAAGCCGCGTGCCATTACAAGAAGCTCTCAATCCAACTGCCGTTTTAGTAACGCTAGTGTAGTTCGTGTACCCAATGAGATCCTAGGGAGGGCGTGTGGTTCCGATCACGGGGCGGTCCAGATAGCTTGACCCCAACTTCTCCGAAGCGGAACACTTGGGTACTGTAGGGGCGGTCGGGCCGGTAAAGGCGGGACCTACGGTTGAATGTACATACCTAGGTTACGGTGTTCGAGGATATTAGACTTTGATACCGTCATTTGTTGATAACTGTATTCTTTCATATTGTGGTTAAGACTAGTCGCCTCTTCGCCATCTTTGGACATGTCATGACGGACGAGAACGACGGTGAGGAACAATAATCAATATTCACGGTCTTCTGGCTCAGTTATCCAATCTTGGGCCGGGCTTCAACTACGATAAAGAACAATGATATGTTAACTAATTAAATGGCAGCCATGAATAGTCTGCGACAAGAGAGTCTGACAGCAGATTCGTCAGAAACGGCTGATCAAAGACATCTTCCCACGGCATCTGCGTATTCTGAGCATCCACTTGCGTCTCTCCGGGTTGACCAAGTTCATCCTCTGTGGCTGGGTGAACAATCGTCGTCGTTATCTGCAGCGTGGCAGTTGAGATACTAGTTCCAGGGCTGGAGCCATAGCAAGCATCCGATGCCGTTGTGGCCTGCGGTGAGAGGAGCTGCCAGACCACATCAGGTGGAAACTGTACGGTGGTTCTGTCCATCTTTGCGGAGTCCTCTCGCTGTTCAACCGTTGACTGGAGGGTCCTCAATGTTTGGCACTGTAAGTTTCTGTAAGTCTTGATAAGGCCTGCGGTTGAACAGGAGTCGAGCCTACCATTTTAGCAATGTGAGGCCAGTGTGTTGAGATCCGCTTCAAGGCTCGATCACACGTCTGAAAATCTCGCCTCGCTCTACTTGAGATAGCATCATCTCTGACAAACTGGAATAACCACGGCACAGTGGCCGTTGCAGCAACAATCTGCCCGATTAGAGGGTCTGAAATATCGAATTGAAGGTCTTCACAAATCTGAAGAAAGCGAGAAACCCAAGAAGAGTGAAACAGAGCCCTATCAAGAGTTTCCTGTAGAAATGATCGCGCCTGAGATACACCACGCGAGCCTCGGAGTGCCACAAGGTGAAGGAAGGGGTTGTTCAAAGCAGCTTGCGAGCCATGATAAGATATCTGCATCAGTGTCCATGGTGTCCAATACTCTCGGTTCCCCGAGAGCTCGGATGGTTGTCGATGTTGGAACTCGACCTTTCTAAAAAGGTGATGATAGGAAAGCTGCGACTCCGACTCATACATCTTGAGTGTAATTTGGTTATGTGACGAGATTGACGAGCTGTCGTTCTTTCCAGTCCGAATACTTTCCATGTAGGAAACTATCTCCCCCCAGATCTGCAGTTTCTGCAAGCAATAAGTGTTGATGCCATAGTCTCTTCCGTTGACTTCGTTACTGTCAAACAAATCGGGATGTGCTTTCATGCCTGCTGCGGCAGATAGAGGTAGAGGTCGGGATGGGCTTCGAGGGCAATCTGGGGGGTCTATGCCTTGTATTCGAGCCCCAGGTTGGGGGGAGAAAACTGACTCCAGGATCAGGATACTCCAGTGGCACCAGGAACTAGCCGAGTCGTTGGTGACCCTGCCATGAAGTGCCTGTGCCTGGGCAACACGGACACACTGCAACTGAGAAGCGACTCCGATTGTCATGCATGCCCTGGCACGTAAACCGTCTACCTTCCGTTAGCGATTATCTAGAAAAGGAGGCTTACTACATGTTAACTCACCCTTGATTTCGCATAGAGCCAGAAGACATAACGTCTGTAACACCTCAAGCTCGCTAACCCCATCGAGGGCAAGTTTCATGACAGCCTTGCGTGACGAGGCAATATAAAACTCGCTTGCTTGCGCTCCTTTGCCGCCATAGAATGGGTGGTTAGTGAATCTCAACGCGAGGGCTAGAAACGCCCATCGGAGGAACGAAGAGAAAGATTGGAGGTTATCGTAGACGTATTGAACATCGAATATGGGTATCGGTTGGAAGTAGAGGTGTTGTCGATACACTTCGACAAAGTGATACAGTAGATCTGGTGGAGGGTCGGGGTTCTCCGGAGACCTGGCGGCCGTCTCATTAGTACACAGTCGTCATACAATTCTATTATTCTCTCACCAGGTCGATGCAGCAATATGTGCCTGACCATCCTGCCGAGGTATGGTTTCGTCAGTGCGGCTCGATGCTGGTTGTTGATCTTTGCCCTCAAATCTACCGACGGTCGGGCTACCATCGGAGGGTGGGGACTGAGGAGAAGGAAGACTTTGGCAGAGACATCTAGTCAGACCGGACCATCACGGGCAGGAAGCTGACGATGACCTACTCGGGCGTCTTTTTCAGCCTTCGATTGACGTCGAGTGACCCTGTGCTTGCTTGAGAGCCAATCCTTATCAAACCCAAACGTTAGCACAGGTGTACAGAACAGGTAGGTAGTTCCGAAAACACCCACGGTCTGTGTATCATGTCACGGGAGCCAGCGGTCCGGCGATCACGTCCACGCTGAAGATAAGTGCAAGTCTGGCCAAGACGTTCACAGAATGAGCACATGGGCCTCTCACCCGGACATCTGGTCTTCTTCTGGCTACAGAGCGGGTCAGTGAGTTCGAGGCGGTCTAGGAGATAAGCCAGTTCCCGAACTTACCGGCATCTCTCGCATGCCTGTCTCAAGCGAGGCCCGGAAGAAGACACGGGTCTTTGCATTTTCTCGACGATGCTGGCTCACGGTAAAGAAAGTGCGCGGGAAGGAGATAGGTTCGTTGTTCATGGGGAGGCCGGAACTATTTGTATGGGCACGGAGGTTCGCTAGTCTGCCCCGTCAAGCTCCGGCCGGCGCTGTTGGTCACGTTTCCCGCGGGCAACTCCTCCGACCGGCGATATCCCCGCGGGGAGCCCTTAAATATCCCCATCTTCATCCAAGGATACGAGTCAAGGTGGATTCGTGGGTTACACTCATTGGTCGCCACCCCCGCAAAAGGTGTTTGTTCGCGTATCATGGTTCCTATCTGTGGACTTCTTCTCGTTCCACCCAGACCAGGCGATACTTGGTTAATGACCATGGATACCACCCCACGGATAAACTAGAGATAATTCAGTCCTCCATTTTCCCCAGATAGTGGCCCGATTGACTCTGGGGTAAGTCAAGGACGGGCGGGGGGGCTGTGTTGAACAGGTTAAAAAGAAGATAACACCCCCCATGAAGGAGGTCAACAGACACTCTCCTTGGTAGTTACGCAACTTACTCTGTATTTTCTTCCGTCAGTAATCATGGAACCAAAGTCACCAAAGCTCATGGACCAGAATAGTCTCACGGCTGCACCATCAAACTTTGAAGACGATGACAACACATGCCACCCATACGATGCCGTCTTTGGAGAAATCACTGAAGACGGACCATACTATCGCAACGTAAGTGTCCCTCCCTCAGGTAAGAAACATCCCTAACAGCTTCTAGGTCGGCTGGATCGGGACCTCTGCGCTCATGATCAAAGTCCAGATAACTAGGTCTCGGCGTTCTCTCAATTCCCCAAGCTTTTGATGTCCTCGGCATCGTCCCGGGCGTAATAACCCTAAGCACAGTCGCTGCTATAACCGCGTGGTCCGGCTACATCGTTGGAGTTTTCAAGCTTCGTCACCCAGAGATCTATGGTATTGACGATGTGGGCGCCATGCTCTTTGGTCGTGTCGGTCGTGAGATTTTTGGCAGCTGGTTTTGTTCTTTGTGCGTGAAGAATCCTACCCTAGGGTCCGACGCAATGCTAATAGTCTATAAAACTATACTTTTGTTGCAGGATCTATGAATGTTGGGCATTTCCATAGGTCTGAATGCTGTCTCAATGCACGGTACATGCACGGCAGTCTTTGTCGCCGTCGCCGCCATCGTAGGAGGTTCCTTTGCAAGTATCAGAACACTAGGAAAGATGAGCTGGCTTGCTTTATTCGGAGTGACGAGTCTAGTTATTGCCAGTGAGTACTTTGCCTCCTATTATCTCATCCAGATTGCTTATGGTGGTCACATAGTTGTCATGGCCACCATCGCCGTCGGCATCCAAGACCGCCCAGCAGCAGCACCAAAGGAAGGCCCCTTTAAATCCGACTTCAAAATAGTGGGTAACCCTCCATTCGCCGATGCCGTTTTAGCCATCTCGACTTTTTGTTTTCGCCTATGTCGGCACCCCTGCCTTCTTCTCCTTCACTGCCGAGATGAGAGAGCCCAAACACTACGCCCGAGCTCTTACTCTTCGTCAAATTATCGTTACTATCGCCTATGTCGGAATTGGATGTGTTGTTTATTCTTTTTGCGGTTCATATGTGGCATCTCCCGCGCTTGGGTCGGTCAGCCCATTGATTAAGAAGATCTCGTATGGAATTATCATCCCTGGGATCGTTGCAACGGCAATGCTCACCATTCATGTAAGTCTTCCTATCCTATACCCGTTAATTCCTGAGCTAATAGACGCCTCGCATATACTGATCTTTCTGTCTAACTTCCTGGAAAATACCTCTTCGTCCGGTTTCTACGAGGAACGAAGCACCTGACGGCGAATACCTTTGTGCACCGGGGAACTTGGCTCGGCTGTGTCTTTGGCGTAACCCTCACCGCCTACATAATCGCGAGTACTATCCCGGTCTTTGGAGGTCTCGTATCCTTCATTGGTGCTCTCTTGGGCACATTAATGTGCTTCCAGCCGATGGGTTGTATGTGGTTCTATGATAACTAGAGCCCGGACAAGCGCAAGCGAGATCTTAGGTGGTTCTTGATGGTTATCTGGAGTGGATTTATTGTTCTATCAGGATCGTTCCTTATGGTGGCTGGCACCTATGGCTTGGTGGTTACCATCGTTGACTCTTATAAAAAAGATAACGGTTCTAAAGCATGGGCTTACACAAATAACTCCAACTCGGTCTAAGAGAGAGACGTAACTTCAAATATGACACGAAGTTAATTGTAGACATAGGGATGATAGAAAGGGCGGTCTAGGTGGTCGGGGCATATAGTAGGTTTGATGAGACGAGACGATCAATGTTCCTCCACAGAAAGTCCCACCTTTTCGTGACGTGGTCAAGGGGATGAGATGAGCCTTTTAATAGAACATTAATAAACAGAGAGAACTCTATTTACGTGGAACTATGTCTAAATCGCCCATTGCTTATGAAGTAGCAGCATGACTGGGCCATGGCCCATAGGCTAGACCCAACTCCATTACTCTGCATTATACACAACAACTCGCCTGCGTACGAACTAGCCAATTGCAAACTACCCGAGCTTTACGCATTGACTTAATAACTGAGGCCTCCATATTGTTGAGGATGCTGTTGAGGATGCTGTTGAGAGTGACATCAACTGGAGACAAACATCAGGTGTTTCCCCTCATGAAACAAGCTACATGCATTAATCGACAGACCGACATTCATCGATCCCAGCCTCTCGGATGGCCATCTCCCAATCGGCCCCCGGCACATCGTGTTTCCCATTCCCCCAATATCGCCAAGTAAAAGAGTCCCCATCTTCCCCAAGGATGAGCCCGGCAATAAAATGGCATACGTCAGCTACTAAAAACAGCATTAGACCCAGCCGGCAGCTGCGGAATGCAAGGGGTGGCAATAATCTTCCGGAAGCCTCGAGGGTTACGTTACAGCTGATCCTCGGCAAATGCACGAAACAGACGAGTCCCCAGTTGTGATGGTCCTCTTGGAGATGGACCTGGCGTGTGGGGACCGTACATAGGGGCTGACAAAGGTGCGCATTCCAAGTTGAGAGTGGCCAATTGGTGGATGAGTTGTGAATGCCGTCACCGGAGTAATAAACATCAGACCTCCAGGTATCGGCCGAGTCAGCGCAGCCACTGGACCAAGCGTGCCAGGCCCTGAAAAGTGCCGTCATTACAGGAGACGTGGACAATGCGGGCCCCAGCCAAGACCCTGGAGCTTGCGGCGCGTTTTCTCGTATTCCTCAGAGGGGAATGATGTCAGAAGGGTCCGCAGTCTCCCTACGCATAGACTCGTTTACGAGAAGATCTTCATGAAGATCTCTCTGTGCGCCTCGTTTCGTTTGCTATATAAAGGGTATTGTAAGAACCCAATCTGGTGGCATTTTGTACATCTCATCCTGCATTATCAACACCATCAACACAACACAATCTACAACACATACCAACCTTTTATCACACTTTAAATCCTTCAAAATGCAGTTCAAGGCTCTCCTCGCTCTTCCCGTCCTCGCCGCTGCTGCTCCCGCTGCCGACGCCGCCGCCGAGACTCCCGGACCCTTCCAGGTCCTGGCTCTCCGCTCCGCCAGCGATATCCACTTTGCGACCGTCAACGCCGCCAAGAGCAGCCTCTTCCTCAAGCTTCCCAACTCCAACGCTACCTGCGACTCTGAGTCTAATGGCTCTGCTACCTTCAGCCTGACCGAGGCTGGCGAGCTGTACCTCTACTCTACCGACAACCCTCCTCAGCAGGTCTACGCCGACCGATCTGGCATGGGTAAGCCATCTCCAGTGTCTTTAAATAAAGTATTGCCGCTAACATTACCCTACAGGCCAGGGCAAGCTAGGATACATCACCGGTGCTCAGCCTCCCCCCAAGAACGGCGAGCTCGACGGCTGGGTGATTGACAGTGACGGCAACCTGACCCTCGAGGGCGCTAGCCTCCTGGCCTGCCCCAACAGCATCGAGGGAGCCTGGAGCATCTGGGTCTCTGCCGGTGTCGCCAACCCTGCTGGCAATGAGGGATGCCTGGGATTCTCTGCCCGCACCACTGAGGTTGAGAAGCCTAACAGCTGCACCTACACCTCGTAGATGCCATGACGAGACATGATTCTGCATATTAGATACCACGGGTAACCTGACTTCTGTACATTCTTACCACCTATTGATAGCAGCCTCATCTTAGACTTTTTTTCTGAGGCTGCTCAGCTCAATCAGTAAATACAACTGAATGCATGCAAACATGGCACACACTCAAAGTGACACCTGAAGTTCAAACGATCACCAGACTGCATCAGCGTGACATCCGAACCGTACCCATCTAGTTTAGCTCATGTTCCTGCAACCTTGAACAAACCAACATCAGGGTCCCTCTTAGGTGGCTTCTCCCTACCCACTTAGTGAGCAATTAATGCTTGTCTCGGAGCCCGCAAACGCGCGTGAGATCTGGTAGAGTAAAAACCCCAGATGACACCTTGAATCGTTATCAATCTAGTCAAGATAATCAAGATGACCCCCAAACTTCATGGGCGCGTGATTCTTTTAACGAACGACTGTCAGGAATAACGCGCCTGATGCCAAGTCAACTGTGGAGAACAACAACACGCCCGGCGATATCGGGTCATTCGGCCTGAAGGATTCCGTAGGATTATTTCACGTGACTTCGAGCCGATGTCGTGCCGCGTTTTATCAGATGATCAGATAAAAAACCTCGCACGAGCCTTGATCAACCCTTGTCACCCACCCGTCATCGTCGTCAAAACTGCCCTCTCGACAAAGGAGAGGACGAGCTGCCGACCATGAAGTTCGCAGCGTCTCTGGCCGTCTTCGTGTCGTGTATCACGATATGGAGCTCACCAGCCCGTGCCGCTGCGATCAGGTCTCCCGATGAAGTCTGCTTCGATTCCTGCCAAGCCTGCCTCAAACCGGTACATTTCGATGAGACCCTCTGGAACCAGACGGGTCTGCTCAAGCCATGCTACAGCCCTCGCGCCATAATCTCTCTTTATCTATGTATCGATGTGTACTGCAAGCCTGGAGCTCGAACTGCTGGCTTGGTTCCCCTCAACGAAACGTGCCAGGAGCGCGCGCATACGGTTCTTCCTCCGTTCAGCTTGATTTCGAATTACAGCGTTGAGGATATTGCAAAGGTCCGGAGGTTTGAGAAGAATGAAACTGGGCAGTCTCATACTTTTAGAGAAGTGGTTATTCCGTCAGAACACTTCTTTCGTGTTTGGTGGGACACGCTGGTAGGTACCCAGATCAGCATGCTTGTGAAGGGCTTACTTAACTGGAATTCTAGGACGCTGTTGCCTATACGTATTGGTACCACTTCATCTATGGGTAAGCTACTTGATTCAAGACTTGAGATGCGTGCTAATGAAGAACAGCGCTGCCATGGTTGTCTTCTGGGCCGTCGTCGTCGCTATTGGAATCATCAACCACGTCGGACAGCACATTGCCGCCTTGCGCATGGTCCGGACCAAGTCATCAGGATCAGGGTCAAAATTGAGCAATTTTTACACCCGGACTTTGGGTACAATCACCACTCCGGCTACCTTCGGAGATCGATGTGCTCAGAAGATTGGCTGGGGAACTGTACCCCCAAGGATACAGTCCCTGACTCTGGTCGCTTTCCTCCTTGTTAATATTGCGTTGAGCATTCACGGATATAGAATTACACCCGAGAATTTCTAGTAAGTACAACCTGTAGCCGCATAAGGGGATGACATCTCACCTCTGTCTTCTAGCTTTGAAACTAAGAAACGACAAATCCTTCGATATGCTTCTGACCGCACCGGCATCATCTCGTTTGCCAACTTTCCGCTCATTTGGCTCTTTGGCATGAGAAACAACATTCTCATGTGGCTTACTGGATGGGACTTTGGGACTTACAACAACTTTCATCGTTGGGTCGCACGCATCGCTACAGTCCAGGCCATCATTCACTCTATCGGTTACACACTCCTTGTTATTGATGGTATGTCATCCGTACTTCTCCTATGGACCTTATGCTGACTTGTATGTTAGAGGGCGGCATGGAAGCCTTCATCAACTGGTGGCAGTACACGTTCTGGTGGACAGGTGAAGTGGTATGTTCCTCAACCCGGTCATCCATATCCGCATTCACTGACATATGCAGGCTACTATCTTCATGTCTCTTCTTATCGGCGCATCATTCTACTGGATCCGACGCCAGCATTACGAACTGTTCCTGGTTGTTCACATCGTCATGTCCATCATCGTGTTGATCACCATGCTCGGGTAAGAGAAGCTGTGTCTTTCCCCTGAATCAATGCTGATAAAGTCCAGTCACGTCTCCATCTTCGGTGGCCAATTCGATGGTCTATTCTGGGTCCCCTGCTTCATTTGGGTCGCGATCGCGTCCTCCGAGCCCTTCGAATCGCCGCCTTCAACCCCAAGTTCTGGGATACACGGGCAACTTCTATCTACAACCCTTCATCCAACATTGTCCGACTGGTAATCCCTTGGTCGACAAGTCTTTATAAGCCAGCACCCGGTACTTACTATTACATTCACGTACTAAACGGCCCTCGTTGCTGGGAGAGTCATCCCTTTACTGTTGCCACAGTCTCCGATGAAGGTCAACCAGCTGCGAAGCTTCTAGGCGAGCAGGTTCCTCTCCTCGAGGCAGACAACGCCGGGACAAGTTCAGATTCGGCCGAGACCCAAAGCCTTTACCCTGACGCCTGTAATATGACATTCCTCATCCGACCTTACGACGGTTTCACATCCCGACTTCGAGACACAGCTGAGGCAGCATGGCCGAGGAAAGTGCCTCAAACCGTGCTCGTCGATGGTCCATATGGCCACACACAGCCTTTCCATCTCTTTGACAATGTTGTTTTCATTGTTGGCGGAAGTGGTATCGTCGTTCCGCTATCGTACCTTCAAGCACTTACCGGCCCCGTTGCCCCCAAGTCTGTAAAGATCCACTGGGCAGTCAGAGAACCCGGTTTCGCGCTAGATGTCCTCCACAACGACATCGGCGAACTCCTCGGAAGTTCAAATCTCAGCATAGACATACATCTCACAGCACATACACCCCGAGATGAGCTCAACGACTGGCCTTCACAAGTAACACTCCACCACGGTCGCATAAATGCGCCATCAGTGGTGAGAAGCACAAGTGAGAAAGTAGGAAGCGAGAGTGTGGCAGTTGTTGCTTGTGGCCCTGCACAAATGGCAGATACAGCTAGAAAGACGGTCGTGGAACTGCTGCACAATGGGGTCTCACGGATAGAGTATTTCGAAGAGAGCTTCCAGTGGTGAGATGGCATAGATTGATTTAAGCGTCTGCATATAGATCTGCATCATTTGGTTAGACAGTTAGCGTATGGTATTAAATGCATGGATGGTTTCACAATCATTATAGTTGAACATTCCTCACCACCGTCCCTCTTCATCGTGACAGTAGTGTGCCTTGCGTCCAGCTGACGGGCTTATATAGCGGCGTCTGAGGCGGTTTCTCTCGCGTAATAGTCTGTTTTTAACCATATCTTTAGAGGCTAGGAATGGTGGCACCAGTATGCACAATACCATGTCGGCATGATCAATTTCCTGCAAGGCACAACGCCATGCTTACAGCCCAATACCAGATGCCGGTAGACGCCTTCAGCCAGACGATGAAGCCCGAACCCCTCGTTTCTCTTGAACGCAGCCTGCAAGCCTAGACCAAGGCCATTTCCGGCCTGTATGGCGTTTTGTCTCGGAGCTATGGAGAGCTGTGGCTGATGACCCCCTTGAACAACCGCGCCTGGACTGAATCTAGATTTCTTGGCGCTCTCATCACCAGGAACACTATCGATTCTGACGCCGGGCGATTCGCTTGACTTGTCTCCTTGCGGGTTGATGTCTCTCGTAGGGCTGCATTTCGCTGTTAACCCTTCGGCTGGCTCGGTTCCGTTCTAAAACAGCCATCTCAGCCCTAGGGATTCAGCTGAACTAGTCAACAGCCCCTTGTTTCTGAACAATCTGGTCGGCCCTTTAAGTAGTCCCCGATCTGCGTGTTATCAACGCATCAAAGCTCCTCAACTCATCTGTCAGGATGCGACTCTCACTACCATTCCTTCTACCATTTGTGCTGCTAACACAAGTGGCCATTGCCCAGAATGTGCTCAACACCCTACCAGGCGTCTGCGCTGGCGTCAAAGAAGTGTCAACATGCAAGATTAAAATTATTGTGCCGACTAGCGTCAAGGTCAACATGAAGACAGTAAAGGTCCCTACGGTAAGCCAAGCTCAATAGGTACTCACGCATAGACAGCCCCGTGCTGACGTCAGGTAGTGGAACAAGTGCAAAAGCAAGCAATGGGCATTATGGAATTGTCCAACTTTGAAGAAGCCTCTGAGGGTTTGCAAGGGATGGACCTGTATCCCTGGTAAGACTACTTTGTAAACCAAGGAAGAGGAAGATTGCTTATACTCACTTAGGTTGGGAGAAGAAATCCGTACAAGTCCCTTCCAGCTTGACCATTTTTACCAAGGAGATCGATCTCTGCGATGAGATTCGTAGGGCGCTCGGTAGGGGTCTGGGAGACAAGTTTATCAAGTCAGCCGAGGCCATCTGCGGCTGCTTCACAAAGCTGCAAAATTTCGCTACGACTGGTTCCTTCAATGCCATGTCACTTCGAGGTGAGATGACGGCGGCTACCGCAAAGGTCGCGGATGACACTATTACTATTGAAAAGGTACCACATCCCTGCGTCTCTTCTGAGTTCTCATCTAATCTGTCCAAGTGCTTTGGAAAAGTTAGTTTGCCAATCCTGAACAACAAAGTCGACATTGCGAGCGTACTCAAGTCTATCGCCCCGTGGGTTATTGCCCAAGCCAAGGACGTAAGTCTCTCGTTCACTCCAGCAATTGCCTTGAAGTCGATGGCTAACTAACCTTGTAGATCGACCTTTCGGTCTTTCAGTCCCTCGCCCACGTAGTAGCCGCCTGCCAAGCAGGCAACTGCAACGCGAACACCATCAGTGCCGCCATCGACAATTATCTAAACCCGTCATTTCAACTGATGGAAGCCCCGATCAAGTCGGTCCTTGTTCAGTGGGATGGTGCCTTGACTCGAATTCAAGAAAGAGTCACCGACATTAATGAAGCGGCCAACTCTCTGGCGTCCAACTACGACATTGTGCGAGCTGAGTTTGATTCAAGCAAGCAAAAGATTTGCGAGGAACTGGAGAGGTGTGATGGACCGGGAGTCCCAAAATTCCTCGACCGGGGTGAGTCTATCATACCGTTGTGGCGATGATGCACAACGTACTAACTGCTCACAGTTGACGAGGTTATCGAAGCTGCCAACAGACTTTGGCCAGTCCGAGGCCCTCTCGACGTTCCTTCCAACCAGTTGGGCAAGAGACTTGCCGATACAATCCAACTGAGAAAAGATATCAAAAAGTATCCCGACTCAGCCAGTCTAGTCTCTCTGATCAAGCAGGGCAAGTTCAAAAAGATCAGCGACATCTTCCTATTCATGCCCATCGTTCAACGAGTTCCAGACCTTGCCAAGCAAATCAAAACAGATCTATCACCACTTCAGGACATTGTCAAACAATACAAGCAACCATCTGGAGAGGCTCAACAAAATACATGGTCCCTCAGCTGGTCCAACATAATCTGGCCAGATACAGAACTCACATCCGACTCACCTGAAGCAGACGCCGCCCTAATCAGCGAACTAAACGCAGTGGACGAACTAGTGAGCAAGTACCTCTCCAGCCATCTCCTAGCATACAGCAACGGCATGGTGATAATGGACGCCGAGCTCAGGGGCTTCTCGGTAGTCAACGGGTCGTTTGCGATGGAGACCAAGGTGGCGACGTATAACCGGTGGACGACAATCTCTATGGATATGCCTTGCTCTAAGAAGGAAACCGAGGTTTACAAGAAGAGTGGGCTTCAGAAGTCGTTCTCGTGGAGGACATATTTCAAGTGCAAAGTGGCTCCTGTCACGGCATATTTCCCCAAAACTCATGTGCCTTATGTCAGGATTCGTGGTGGAGCAGGTATCGATCCCAACGATCAATAGTATCATAATTTTCTCTTTTGTGTAAGCTGTTGTTATTCGTATTATTCTTTTCCAATGACACGTGGTCGTGCACGAGTTCAAAGAACACAGTTAATACCACATAGCAGCATTAATTATGTAAGCTCAATATCCCCCCCCTTTTTTTGCTCGGTCTAATATTTCTTCCTTTCTAATCTCCTCCTATTCTTCTCTACTTATTCACCGTTATGGCATGTCTCTAAAATGGGCATCCGCTACAATAACAAAGCCGGTCTAGCATATTATCCTTGACCAGCGTCAGTTAAATTCACCTATGAACAAGTTATAAGAACGTTTCCTTCGCTATGCCCCTATTTCATTGCCTATAATTAACGCTTCGGGAAACGCGAATTAGCTATTATTGCCTTAATTATTATTAAGCTAAGAGTAGGGATATAAGAATAA
>NKCK01000300.1:0-40381 GCA_003946995.1 Fusarium oligoseptatum
AATTGGCGAATAGGCGATAGGGAGGGGAGGCAAAAAGAAAGAAAAAAAAAAACCACGGTTGCAGGCACGGCAGGAGGACCCTTCTTTTTCAGTGGCAGGCTTGGGTTTGGTCTGGCAGGCAAGGTAGAGTGGGTGGCAGGATGAAGGAACCCGAGCCAGAGTAGAAAGGGAAGAGGATGGACGGGAGGAGGGGGGAGGTCAAAGGGGAAAAGACGAACGAAATGGGGGATGGGGATGGGAATGGGAATGTAAAGTGGATTTCTCGTGAATTGATAATTTCACCGTCCTTCCTTCCTGTCTTCCTTTCTCTGCAGAAGAGAGAGAGCCCCTAGAACAGACAGAGAAGTCAAAGAGGCGAGACCCTGGGAGAAAAAAAGAGTGAACGGGCCTGGCACCGCTTCAAGACGGACGAATCTCGTTGGTCCCCGAAGAGGAAAGTGACGACAGAGCGAGGAGTCATGGGACATGATCGGCACCCCTCGGTACACCTGGAGCTCTCCCTGGTTAGGTATCGCCCCGACTGTGTGTGGGGGGTCAAG
Organism: Fusarium oligoseptatum; assembly: GCA_003946995.1. Lineage (NCBI taxonomy): Eukaryota > Fungi > Ascomycota > Sordariomycetes > Hypocreales > Nectriaceae > Fusarium > Fusarium oligoseptatum. The sequence goes on from NKCK01000300.1 coordinate 540, forward strand.
TACCTGTCTGGCTGCCTGCGTCTATGTACTCCTGCAAAATATCAATCCAATCCATGGATGTCCCCGGCCGTCGCGCTCCGGCGCCTATCACAGTACAGAAGAGGTACGTACCGGGCAACAACATGACAGTGGCACGAACTCAACTCGCCTGAGCGCTAGCGCCCACGCGACTTCGGCTGCTCACTCCAAAAAAGGCGCGCGCGCCGGTACGTACTTTTTTTTCCCTACTGACGGTCATCCTCCGCGCCAGAGAGTTACTGACCTCACGATGCATTCATTGGTATTGAGATTTTCGCTGCTAGACGAACCTGAGGCACTAGGCGGGCTCGTCAGGTGTCAACAAGAAAAAAAGCCCTCAGAGTTTCTCGCTTGGTTGCACAGACTGCAACGGCTAGACACACCCTGACCAAAGCAAACATCCTCGCTAACCTGGCCAAGACGTCTAGAGAACCACAGGGAAAAACATCCCGAGCCTCAGAAGGCCCCCCGTGAGAAGCCTGCAAATTTGGGCGATCAGCGTTTGTGACGCAATTGCTGGCCCTTGCAGCCCACAGCGTTGGGGTCGGTTGAGGCCTGCTCCCGTCCAGTCAAGTCATCCTGGGCACCCGTACCCGTCATGTACCCCCCTTGGGCTTCGAGGCGCTGAACACCTGTGAGTGGGCTCAGCCTCAAGGGGGCTCGGGGCGGGACGTGAGGCTTCTAGCGGCAGGCAGCCTTCTGACGGGTAGGGGCCTCCCACTGCGCCGGCTTTTGCGTGGTACCTCGTGGTACAGTGGAGGGTCCCTTGGTCTTGGTGGAGGAGCGGCTGTCATCCATCGACCAAGCCACCATCTCTCATGCTCCATCCACTCGATGGAAAGGCATCTTTGGCCAATGATTCCATTCTCTCTACCCTTTTCTCTGCGCTAGATCGTTGGCCGAGTCCTAAGACTTCACCCTGTCATTACCGCGCAGTCAATCGTCCCGTCTTTGGTCGTCGCAAATCCCCCCTAGCATGATTTGGCCCAGCCGATCTCTCGTCATGTCCAGCAAACAGCAAACCGAAGACCTAATATTCGACCGTCTATTATACAGTGCCTGCCACTATGCTCCGGAGCGGTGTCGGTCGGTACACCGAGTTTGGTCATGATTGTCGCCTTTCGATGCGGATCTTTGACCAAAACGTCGCCCGAAGAAACCATTCTGCCAGAGACCAAACGCCCATCGAGACGATCGTCTTTCAACTGCCAACTGCAAACTGCGCCTCCTGATTACGAGCGGCAGACGTTGGACCCCTCCCCAGTCAATATTCCGAGGCCATGCCATGGGTTTCACCAAGTTATCGTACCTGCACTTACACTGCATCACATTGGGATGTGATAACTCGCCGAGCACGCGTGATTCACAACGGTGATGTGCATTTCCTTGTCTGGGGTTTATATCGAGGCGGACTCACGACATCTTCTTTGCATATCAGGCTTGCTCTTCCCGCATTCAAGGAATGGACCAAGAATCTTTTCCCGTCCTCTCACACAGAATGACCCCCTCGAGGTTACAATTTCGTGCTGTGCTTCGGAAACACAAGGAGCCGCCCAAGCAAACAAGGGTCTGATGGAACCCCCTTCGGCCAAACTGATGTCATGGATCTGCGTCCCTCCGCGTCAACAAGGTCAGGGAACGGAGAAACTTCCAGGTCAAGGGCGAAAAACGCAACGAGGAGAAGAAGGCCTCTCGAAACGGTGGCCGTCTTCCCAACAGGATCCAATCACCAACCGTCTTGTCCCTTCTCACTCTGGTCAGCACAGTCCAAGACGGTGACCGTCTGTACTGTAACTTCCGCAGTGGCCCTCCTCGGACGGTGATCGTCGCGTCTGCGCGTCGCCAGGCCTGCATATCGCAATATTCTCGTCATTCCTGACACTGTCCAACAACGGGCACCGAGTTTACGAGAGAAACGTGGGAAAAAGTGGTCCGCGGTAGCAACCGACCGAGAAATGTTTTCATCCTGGCACCTCGCACGCTCCAAAGCCCAGACAGTTGCTGTCGCGTCCAGTCCATCCTGGATATTCCCCGCAAAAGGGTCGGAACAGTCAGGAAGTGAAGTCATCGTGAGATCTATGAGCGATACGCCAACTGTCAGAAACCCAGTATCCAGGGATGGCCGCAATGGCCTCATGCTCACGAGCTCGTCCCGAATCTCGACGTCATGCCTCGTCCAGCGACAGATGACTGCCTGGCTCGCTTCGCCTTGCCTCGCCACGACGGATGGGCATCATTTTCGGAGTTTCCTTTTCGGCCGAGGTTTTAGGGGTCCTCTCCTGTAGGATCAATACCAGGCGATACATTACTTGTGAGATGGGGGCTGTCCCGTGTCTTACGCGCCGACCACGACTCACCTTTCAACCTCACTGGTGATTAGCAACAGCGTCACTCACCAGCCTCCCCTGGTGCGCATGCGACGTCGGTCACTTGGTGTCAAAGGATCTTGACGATGATCCGGAGAGAAAACAAACACACCGACAGGCTAAAAATTATCGTCCCCAACAAAAGATGCCCTTGTGCCCATCTAGTCGGCGTCATTGAAACATCTTTCGGTGGACGTCGCCTACGATCGGCTCGTTGAAGCCTCTGATCTTCCCCCTTAACCACCGCTGATCTCCTTCTCCGTTTGCTGCCTGTCCCACATGCTGAGTCTGTGAGTCCATCTCGGAAATCCCTCGCCTATTCTATCGTCCAGTCCACTCGCTCTCCTTGGGATCTTGGCAATGCCGCCCCCGCCCACACCTCTTGGCTCAGGCCCCGTGATGGAAAACGTCAATCTGGCGGTGGACAAGAGGAAGAGGAGATAGGTTCGTGACTGACAAACAAACCCCCACTGCAGTTCAAAGTCTCAGGGATCTCGGAGCTGAATGAATGCAAACTGGGGTCTATCGGGTGGCTTACGCCAGGTGTCCTGGTTCCCGTCGATTTGTTTCACCAATTCGACTTCATCCATGCCACCATACCAACACACATGTCAAAGGTCTTTCGAATGCAGCACTACGCAAAACATTGCGATGTTGCACTCTGTGTTCATCAGAAAGCTTAGTACTCAACATTCGTGGTCTTGGAGATCTCTCGTGCAGCGCAACACCCATTCACTGATTCACACCCCCGCGCCGTGCCTCGTCGATGCAACCAACGGCAGATAAGATGAAATACCTATATATGACAATGCCCAGGTAAAAAAAAACCCAAAGGACTGGCTACGCTGTTTCAGGCTTTGAATCGTCGGGAACATTGTCTCAACTGCTCGTGACATTCTCTGTGCAACCCCGAGCCGCCCGCAGCATCTCTCTTCCCTTTTTTTACGAAGTCTTGACTGCTGTGTAACACGTCCATCCCCGCCCTCGGCATGAAGCAGCTAATCAGTGCAAAGGGATCCCGCTTCCTTCAAGCCGTCAAGTGACTCTCCAAGCCTTCGGATCGGCAACCTACCTCGACAAAGTCCCAAGTGAATGAATGAATGTGTTTGAGATTGAGGGATGGCCTCGGGCGTTTGTGGTCCGTCAAACGCTGACCTCGACCTGACTGGTCGTTTTGAACACGGAAAACTAGCCAAACGGCTTGATGCTGCGGCCTAGGACAGCCTTGGCCATGCGTCCGCCTAGGGCTGGTGGTCTTGATGAAACCGATTGGCAGGCCAGCAACAGTAGGCTTCTTTTCTCGCCTAGCTCCTAGGTAGCTCTAGCTTTCCTCATGACCCTTGGGGCCTCAGTGCTGTCGGTGTCCGAGTGGACGGGTCAGAATTTCAGCTCCGCGTGAGGGTGCAGATCTCGACCTGGCTCATTTCACCATGGTTTCTCTTTTCTCATCTCCCTTTGTGCGAGCAAGCTAACGGCCACCGCGCGCTATCTTTGTTTCACCGGGAACAGGGCTGATGCCGTTCGCATGTGTTCTTTGCGGGGTTGCATTCTGACTGGATTGCAGGCCTCATTCCATCTTGGTCGACAACAGCCCTGCTGCTTTCTGATTGTGACTGTCATCTTTGGAAGAGGCCGTTTTATCGTAGGTCGAAGTCCGTCTTTCCAAAAATAAAGGTGATCATGTCTTGATCCAAGCCGATATTCGCCATGAGTTCAAGACAAGATTTATCAGCCATTAACATGACTTCATTTGTCATCAGAAGCTTATTAATGTTACTTTCAAGCTGGATCTTGGATGATATAGTTGGGCTCTACCATGAAGTGAAGCGAGATGGTTAGGCCTCGAGAACTAGTTGCCTTGTGACACCTGTGCGACGACAAGTCACTTGTTGAAAGAAACCATTATGGAGCAGTTCGAATTCCACCCCGCCACCACTTCGCACAATCGCGAATGGACACCCCTAGAACCGGGCGTTGACGAGCTCGTCCTCAATCACGACTCCCAGACGGGTCGGCGCACGACGCTGCAACGCTGGCAGCCGGGCGCCCGCAACCAACAGCATGTGTTTGTCCACGACTATATCGAGGAAATCTACCTGGCGGAGGGGGACCTGTACGACCTAAATCTCGGGCAGGGCTGGGAGAAGGGCGCTTATGCATACCGGAAGCCCGGGATGCGGCATGGCCCGTTTAGAAGCGAGTCTGGATGTTTGATGTTTATCGTTTGCATCCCGGCAGGCGAGGAGGATGGGAAAGAGACTGCTGGGGGATAGGACTTGAACGGGCAAACTGCTCCGTCTGTGTAATGCGGCGTGTTTGTGGAGAATGAGAGATGTTGTCTCTATGTCGTGCATTTGCATGGGCGGAAGTATTCCGTAGATAGACTCATGTCCATTGGCAGGAATACGGATCCGGAGTGGATAACGGAAGGGAGTCATTGTTCGGTCGGAGGTCAAGGCCGGTGGTTTGACCGAAGACCGGGCTTCCGTTGTCGGGCTTAAGGTGAAGCCGGCCGGAACCATCTCCACCAAGGCCGTGTTGAGTGAGACTGTCTAGGAGAGTTGTCTGTTCATGTGCAATTATATATTCAGATCTAGAGATCAATGTAAACTCTGTATAGTTTGCACAAGCCTTTGCTGTCACACAATGGTCAACTGCCGATGCTCTATTCCGAGTCAGCATGGAAACCTACACCAGGTGATAGTTCTACACAATAAACTTGTCTGTTCAGCTTCCCCGCCTTGTCCTGTAATTAAACCTACGTAACAATTCGTAGCTTCACATCTCTTTCAACTCCCATTGGCACCAGAGATGCGGGGTGGCTTGAAAGAATGAGCCGACCTAACCGTAAAAACCGGTCTTTACCATCGGGGAAGCGAAATCGGCCTCGGGGTTATCAGATGAGATTCACAAGATCTTGATTGATATAGGTATGCTACATGCATGACGCCTATTCCATGTGGCTGGGATGAGAGTGACTCATTTTGTATCAAAGACATCTATTTAAGCTCTGGTATTTCCTTGAGATGTAGAACTACCTTTGTGAACCATCATCACATCTCACCATGGCTCCATCCGCAACAGCCATCCAAGCCGTCGAGGCAAGTCCTCGCGTCCACGAACTCCTCAACCGTCTACACGCCGAATCCGAAGCCCAGGAAAAAGCCCTTTCTCAATACTGGTTCTACCTCACCCGAATCTTTGGCTACTACATCTCGGGCCAAACATGGACAACCTCATCCGACGACCACATGCGCGACAAGTTTGTAGCGCTAGAACAAGACAAGTGTCAATTCATGTACCTCCTAGCCAGAAGCATGGACGCGCGAAACATTGTAGAGGCTGGTACTAGCTTTGGCGTTTCGACCATGTATCTTGCTCTTGCTGTTGGGCAGAATGTTACTGAGGCTAGGAAGAGGGGGGAGGTTGTTACGGGAAAGGTTATTGCGACTGAGAAGGAGAGTAGTAAGGCGAAGAGGGCGAGGATGCATTGGGGTGAGGCTGGGGAGGAGGTTGAGCCTTGGATTGAACTTAGGGAGGGGGATTTGACGGAGACGTTGAAGGTGGAGGAGGGGATGCCGGAGCAAATCGACATGCTCCTCCTCGACAGTGAGTTTAACCCCCTTTTATTTACTAGAGGTGTACTGACAAAAGATACAGTCTGGACGCCGCTTGCACTGCCGACGTTGGAGATTATCAAGCCGAGGCTAAAGAGGGGAGCTATTGTGTTGGCGGACAATACTGGCTGGGCAAAGATGCTGTACAAGGAGTTTTTGGAGTACATTCACGATCCGAAGAATGGGTTCAAGACTACTACGACGGCGTATAGTGGTGGCCTTGAGATGGCTGTTTATCTCCCATCTGATTGAGGAATATGAGCTTGGCTAAGTGGTGGAAAAGGATGCTTTAGTCGTGAGAATTGGTGTTGGGATTGGTCCTTATTGTCACTATTTAAAACAGTGGTGTTTCTGGCTGTTGAGTGTCTGGCCTCTTGTTCAGTCTCGTGCCTGTCTTTAGGGAAGATGTGATTCATTTCGATGAGGTACGCAGCCCAAAGTCGACTCTGTTCCATCATAACCCCCTTGCTCAAAAATGCAGGCACAAGACCGCATAACTCGAGAATAAAGGGCTATGAAAACGAAGACGAGGTTACAATCCATTACACAGAAGAGTCCTCGTCCCTGTCGAGCTTCATCCTTGTGACGAAAAGCCAGAGCAGAAGCTGGACTGCGAATAATGCTAGTATAACGGGTTGAAGAACTTGGACTCCACCAGCTTGAGCGAGCGCTCCAACAGCGAATGGGAATCTAGACAAAATGAGATTTCGACGTTAAATGGGATGGTAGATGACTTACATGCTTGCTCCAGAGACGGCAAAGGCTGTACCAAAGCCAACGGAGACAATATGCTTCTCAACCGGAAGGATCTTGGTCATCATCCTAATACTCTAAACCTGCGTCAATCACACGACCAATGTTAAAGAGAGTATAGATTCTTACCGATGGCATAACCATACCAATAGAAACACCCACCAAAGCCGCCATAATAGCACTAACAACAAACTCCTCCCCCAACCAAAACGCCAACTCAAGACCGATAGCGATAACCAGATAAGCCGACACCATGATCCTTTCCCCAAAGTAACTCGTGATCCAACCGAGCGCGAATCTACCGACAGTGATTCCGATCCAGAAACCAGAGGCGACGAGGGATGAGGCTGAGGGTGTGCCGTTGCGGACGTTTAGCATAAAGGTTACTAGCCAGCCTCCTATTGTGATTTCGGCTCCTACGTAGATGAGCATGAAGGCTGAGAAGAGGAGGGTTACCTAGATTGATAAGTACTTTGTTAGAAGGATACAGTGAATGGGTTTACCTTGTCTTTGAAGACGGAGAGTGTAAAGCTGTGGGGTTGGCCTGATGAGGTGTTGTCACCCGTTCCGGAGTCAGCCCAAAAAGACCATATTGTAGTTGCGGCGGCAGCAATAGCTAGACAGAGCTTTAAGATAATTAGACAATCGCTCATTATACTAGAGTTGTCTTACCATGAGATCTAGACGCATTAGTATACTATATCAATAAGAAGAGGCGACTTACAGTAATATGCCCACCAATTCCATCCCCTCGAGACAAACGCATTAACCTATCAAAAAGTCAACAAACATACACCAAAAAAAAGGAAACTCAATAACTTTACAGTAATCGGAGCAATAGTAGCCCCAACACCCCAACACCCATGAAGAAAAAGCCAGCATAGTACCCCCATTAGCCAACCCACCAACCCAACTATTCCAAGTCCCATTCATAAGCCCGCTCCCAAACCCCGTAAGTACCAATAACGGCACAACAAGGCCAAACGGCGGATGCAAACACATCCCCACGTAAGCAATGGCATATGATCCAGTAGCGAAAGCAGATACACCTCGACGACCGTATTTCTGGTGGAGTCTGTTTGAGGTGAATGCAGCCGTGATGCAGCCTAGCATTGGACCGAGGAATATTAGGGATACGATTGAGTAGGGGAGCGTGTAGTGGCTTTCTAGGTGGGGGACCATTGCTCCCGGGGTTCCGTCGTTCATGCCGTAGATTGTGAAAGCGAAGTAGCAGGATAGGGTTCTGAGGGTGTTTTTCTTTGGTGCCGTTCCATCTTTGGGTGATGGAGGCGGCTGTTGATGGGGGAATTGCTGATACGGCATCGTGAATTGTTGGCTCTGGTTGGGCGTCGGAGACGTGGGAGGAGATGGTGTGGACTGGGTCTAGAGTCGCGAGTGCCACGGCAGTCTGTGTCATTGTCACAGTTCTCAATAAATATACAGAATTATAATTATTGCTGTAGAGTAACGGACAGCTCCTTCACTTATACTTGTTGATTTCCCCTCGTGTAAGTCGGTGACGGTTTCAAATCGTCAGCTGGACACAATGTGGAACTCCGGGCCGGACATCCGACCGGGGATTCTCCCACGTTGAGCCAGAGTTGAACCCAACATGACAAAGTTGCAGATCTTTCCAAGACCACAACGTCTGTTGATTCAGCCTGTTCATAAGGTCTGGGGGAAGGGGAAAGGTAATGGATGGCTGTCGACTGAGACGGATCTGGAATCCATGCCGAGCTGACAAATCTCACTTACAATGGGATATATACTTTTTATCGTGAAAGGGAAATTTATCCCGAGATCGGGATTTAGAAACGCCTTACGACACACATTCCCCGCTCTTCAAGGGGGTCTAATGCTCGTGGATGTCTCTAATCACGCCACCTACGAAGTAAGCATATCTGCTGTTGAGACTTTGCTGCCCCTGTTTCTACAATAATTAGATATCGGCTGTGGTGAGAATACTAAGACAAAGTGTTAGACTTGAGAAGTTGAGTCTCTCTATATGAAGGAGGTCCATCTTGAAGACAAACCGTGTATTAAATGCAGTAAGTGGAGATAACAATGCGCGATAGTCTAAAAACGCAGCCAGATGCACCCATTCCATACCCTTCAACTCCCGTCCATCTCCAACCGTGAGTATCGCATCATAGAGAAGCATCTTGATACTGAAGATGAGAGGCCAGCCTCCACGTGTACCAGAGATGAGCACCCAGACCAATCAAGTTCAAATGAATACACATTGCATGCGCAGTCGAGAACTTTTTCTTAAGGACCTGCATCATGGGACTAGGGCCCTCCAAGTTTGCCGTCTTGTCCAACGTCCCTAGTCCTGTCAGCACTTGGTTCAAGTCCATGCAAAAAGACCTACCTTGCTCAACACGATCCAACATCAACTTCTTAGTCCTAGGTCCAAAAACCAAAAAGGTTCAACACAGATACGAAACCCGAGATTGTAAACGGGATCCAATCGCTCTTGTGCTGTACCAACGACACGGGACCATACGGTGGGAAGGTGACGGCTGAGAGGAATAGTAACAGTGCCTGTCCATGAAAATAAATCGGAAAAATATGCTTCTGAAAGTTTACATAAGGATTCCGAGGGAGATTCTTGAATGCGACCTTTGTGACGATGAATGTCTGGTATAGTTGGGAGCCGAGGAGTGTGGAGAAGGAGAGGAGGTGGAAGGGTGCCAGGCTGGCGATGACTGTTTGGGCAGCAGTGTTGAGGGCCATGGTGAAGATGAGAAATTTAGTTGACGAGGTTGGCTAGGTTTGATTGCGGGATTGGGCTTTTTATTGTGTTTGTAAGGGATGGGTTGCGTGGCTTTGTGACGCAACCTACATCCGAGGGCATTCGGAAGTTAACTTTGTCGGAGAATATGAGTCGATATGATGAGCCGGATTTGTAATAGAACGGCCAGGAATTAAAGCCTTGTCTTTGATATTGTCGACCTTGACTTTTAGATGTTTTTATTGATTGGGGTCTTCCACGGATGGCCAGGTAATGAGTTCAGCTGCCGATGGAATGAGTGGTGCGTCCAGGTTTCTCCGGCTTTAAGCTTGTAAAGAGGGCGTGGATATTTGGCGCACCACCGAGGCTATCATTTATGAAATACACATTTTTATTTTATATCAGAAATCTCGTAGCAGCAAAACATGAGTAAGATCAAGTCTCCGAAGCCTCGTATCTTTAGTCGGATCCGAAGCGAGCCGGACACATCTCAATCCCGGGGACTAGCGGACCCACCACAACATCCGGACACGGCCCGGCACGTCGCAAATAATTGTTATCATAGGTAGTGAAAATAATCAGGAGATTCGTGTCAAAATGTTATGTGTTTAGATGATGGTGTCTCAATTGAAGAGCTGTAGTGCCCCTGCGAAACTCCCCATGTATATACGCGACTCATACTTGCACAACCTCGTTGCCGTGACTCAAGATGGCTTCTCCTTGGTGTACCGCAACTTATCAAGTCCATATCCCTTGATAAACTGCCAATCCTACAGAAAATCAGCACCATACCAACCCAATCCCTCTTCAAACTCACCATCATAGTCTCCCACCCAAACCAACTAATCACCCACGCCAAAAACGCCAACCCACCCCTCCAAATAACAGGTTTAACATCCTCCCGTAATAAATCATCCACAACATCCCTCGCATAATCATCCAACTCGACAAACCTCGCTCCCGTGAGATATCCCCTTCGAGAAACACATTCTTTTTAGCGGCGCGTAGATGCTATTTTCTGGAATCGGGATGCCTTCTGCGTGGTCGAATAGGGTGCTTCTGACACTGCCTGTTTTTATTGCAACGACGCGGACGCCTAGAGGTGCGAGTTCTCTTCTCATTGTGCGCCCCAGAGCCTCGACGGCTGCTTTACTAGCGTTGTATGCCCCGAAGAGAGGGGGACATAGTCCAGCATTGATGCTCCCAATGTTAACAACCAAACCTTTAGCCTCAAGAAGTAACGGAAGAAAAGCTTGTGTGACAGTCCAAATAGCAAAAACATTAACATCAAACAACCGTCTAACCTCTGCAACTGGTTCATCAGCAAAAGGCAAAACATGAATGACACCAGCGTTGTTGATGAGTATATCAAGATGACCACCCGTTTCGGAATTGACCCGCTGAGCGGCTGAGAAGATAGACTCGGAAGATGTGACGTCGAGGATGATAGTGGTGATGCCGAGTGGGGATAGGGACGGGTCGATTTCGGAGGTGGTGCGGCCTGAGGCTATGACGTGGTGGCCGCGGGTGTGGAACTGGCGGGCGAGGGCGGAGCCGATGCCACCGGGGGAGCAGCCGGTGATGAAGATGGATTTTGCCATGTTTTGGATGTCAATGGGAAAAGCGAAAGGGGTGTTGATGATCGAAGGTGAGGTTCGTGGGTTGATGTGGCTGGACCGGATGCTAAAGCGTCAACACTTATGAGATCACTATTGAACACAGTCGATTGAGAGAGTGTGGTTAATAAGAAACGTAGCGTACTTATTATCTCACGAGAAACGTACAAATATACGCGACATACCTACACCAAGTATGGGTATACGCTCTAACATCTCATCAAACAACTCATCAAACACATCATTAACATTGCAGAAACCAAACACTCAATTCATAATTCAATCATATACTCATAAAAAAGATCCGCTCAAAAATTTCCAAATCAAACATCCTCAAACTCAAACTTGACAAGAAGCGAACACTTTGTCTCATGACCCTTAAGATCCAACATCCGGATGAAGCTCCACCCAGGCACGACGTAGAGCAGACGCACAGCAGCAACAGCAAACATGGGATTCTTAGTCCAACTGTCATCACTCTTGATGAGCATTCGCAAAAAGACGAGTTCGTTGTCCTTGTACTCCCACTCTAGGGTTTCGTCCCAGATTGGGTCTGTTGGTGGCGGGTTCTCTCCGCGGTGGAGGAATCCGAGGCGGTGTTGCTTGTATGGGGATGTCTTGCGCTTTGGTGGGTCGTTCTTGAGGTCGTCGGGGTGGTAGAGTGAACATGTCAGATACGGCTTGATGCCGTCTGCCTCTGAGTCGCCGTGCAAGGGAATGTCGGTTGCGCCCGCGACATGAAGTTTAAGTCGTCGAGTCCGTCCCGTGTTAAGCTTGCCACTTCCACCAGCGCGCAAAGCCGCAGGCTTCAGAACGTAGCCATCAGTTCCGCTGAAGAGAGCCTCGTTGAGCTGGTTGCTGGTGCCAAAGTTCTGTAGGTTGAGAGCGCAGATCTGGGCGCCGATGCCCCAGTAAGGCACAGGTTTCAGGTTGGTTGACGAAATGCGCGTGCCCTTGGGGAAGACGCGCATGAGGTGATGGGCATTGTGTCGTGCAATGTCGGCGCTCTTATCCGGGAGGTGAGCAGCCAAGCCTGACTCGGAAACATTGATCAGGTGGTGATGAGGCCCGTTGGTGAGCGTTCCAGTCTCGTACCAAGAGTTGTCGATAGGCTTGACGGATTGAGCGTAGACACCCAGCTCAGCGAGTTCAGGGATAATGATGGAAGGCTCCTCAGTCTTCTTCTTCTTCTTGTACTCCTCCCGAGCAGCCTTTTCCTCCTCTTCATCTTCCGAGTCGCTGGAACTAGAGTCACTAGACGAGGGCTCGCCTTGAAAGTGGTACTCGACAATGACGGCAATCTTGGCGCCCAGATCGCCCAGTCTGACATGCTCACCCGAACCAGCCTGTTCCTCATGGCCAAGATACCTCACTGCCTTGTTCAAGAGACGATCCCCCCACACATCCTGCATGATGTTGACGAGGCGCATCTGGCCGTAAGCATCGCAGTGGTTTTCCAAAGACAGCAACACGGGCGCAGCATGATAGCCAGGCGTGTTTTGTGCCTCGGCGGCCTCTTTGTCAACGGAATCACGAATAGTCTCGCACACGAGGCGGAATGAAATGTTGGATACAAGAGTGTAACCGTGGGTGACCTTAGGTTCGTCCCTGTCGTCGCTATTGTCCCACACATCAATCTCGACACATCGCGCACCAGTTCGCAGAGCGCTCTCATACGCGGTCGCGCAAGAAGTACCGTAGAGCTGATGAGCCATCAGATACGTATTGTGGCTGGAGCTGATAAAGTACTCGGGCAGAGGGTAAGACCTGTCGGTGAGTTCTGGAGGCACCCGGATGTGCGGCTTGCTGACGAATTCGAGGAGAGGTCTGGTGGGTTCATCCGAGTCGAGACCGGAATCTCTCTTGGAAAGGATCTTTTGCTCGGCGATGAATGACCTCAGAGCATTGCTGACTCTGAGGTCAGTGGTGATGCGACGCACGCTGTGACCACCACCCGCGACGGTGTCGTTGTCAATCTCCTCGCCCCAGTCTTCATCGTTGATGCGACGGTTCTTGAAGGGGTTCAAGTCGCCGATGCGAGCGGCAATATCGTTGGTTATGGCGTCCATGTTCGACGGTCGCTGAAGATGGAGGAGAGATGGACGAGTGATGGAGGAAGATGATGTGAGCTCAGCTCAGGTGAGGGGCAACCAAGGTAAGCTTAACCTTGTGAGCTGAATATGGAACTAAGGACGGGAGAGGCTGGTCAAGCGTGAATTTGAGAAGAAAGAGGTCAACTTTTCAAGGACCGACTTGTATATAAAAAGTTGAACCACAAGATTGTCAAGTGATGCACTGCCACAGTGAGGGTGTAATATAAAGTCTTGTCCTGCGTCAACCACAAGACACTCGCCAAGGTGAAGCTCCGTTCAAACGGCAATTTGTCTCCGAGTTGGCTCGGTAGAGTGAGCTGTTATTTGCTGTCGTCATGCGTGTTTGTGGAGACGCCCGTGGGCTTCGCCACAAAAGCCGGAGCTGCTGGTGGTCATCCATGTTGCTGGAGTTCTTGTCTGTGATTGTTACGGCTAGGTAGACCAATTGCTTGTGATATTCCCGTCGCGAGAAATACGCGGACGAGAAGAGAAGGACTGCGCGTGCATGCCATGTGCAATGACGACGCATAGGGCTAATATGCCTCTTTCGACACTGGTCTCTGCTTGGTATCCGATGCGCCGAAATATTGGACTCAATATCAAGCTGTTTCTGTATTATCCGTCATGGTGGTAAAGTCGCAAATTGCTGAGCTGAAGGTCGCATCGGGAAGATCACGGTGTTGATTGAGATGGCGGTCTCACTTGAACGACAAAGGCATCGAAGAAGAGACTGAGTATTATAAAAACTCGATAAAATTTCCATCAAGTCAGCGATTATGCTCAAGAAGCACAAAGAGGCTATCAATCACATCTTCCATGATGCATCTGATAAATATCGATGGTCCAGGGTGAGACAAACATCCCCCATGCCTGAGGACAAAAAAGAAGCCTAGCGATTCAGGCACCAACCCAAGGCATCAACATTAAGCCCCACCAAAGCCCGCAACGCGCAAGTAGAAAAGCGATCATTTCGAAAAATTTCTTTCCTTCTCTTTTTTTTCTTTCCTCTTCATGAACAACGCAAATTATAACCTTCAGGTTTCTCCTGCAATAATTGATGAGAGGTGCAAATCTTTTGCGCCCAGGACTATCAATTTCGAGAAACACAGAACGGAAGAGAAAAGCGAACAGTCTTGGGTGCGGTGCTTCCCAGCCTTTTTTGTGCCAATGGGGAGGATCGCAATGATTGAACGTACATATCTTGACGTAGATGCTCTTTTTTCGTGACTTGAACTTGAATTTGAGACAGTCTATCTCGAGAGACTGTTCTCTGCCATGACGAGGCTCTGCTCTGGCAGTGGCCCTGAGTTTGACCTTGGTCGTTAATCTTTGTCGTCCATCCTGCGCATGTCGCGTTTGCTTGGGACCTACCAGCGCCGCCTCGCACCGTTTCTTGAGCCTCAATTTGTACCCTTGGACGGTGCGAACTATGCGCCCGGTAGACGATGAACTGGCCAGAGAGAACTGAGCAGTCTGAAACCCTGCTCAGGAATCGAATTTGCGCTCTTCGCGATGTGGATTCGAAGGTGATGCCTGAATCGCCAGGCTGTCATTCTGCCCAGACAAGACGGCTTCTTGGCTTCACGATGGATGGCGTTTCAACTGCATCCGCACGGTCAAACGTTTCGACCTTACGGCCTTGCAACGCCTGGCATGATGCTTTGCCCGGGTTATCAATTTATCACATCGCTTGACATCTCTCACGCTGCCTCCGATATTGAAGTGAACGAGCCCTCCAAGACTTGGACTCTTCGACCCAACGATGACACAGCGTTGTCTGACCGCGGTGGACTGGTCTTGCACCAAAGCTCGATCCTTTAAGGCGCGCGCCCCATCCACCGTGGGAGTGTCATCGTGGGTTGGAGACAGTTGTGATCAATGGCGGGTGCATTCAATGATGGCCAACACATGGCTGATGCCGGATGGTGGTGTTAGATGAGCGTGGGAAGAGAGAAGAACTCGGCGACACGCAAAGTCACCATGCTCATCAGTCAAAATATCCCGAGGGACGGCTAATGAGACACTCGCGGTGAAGTAAAAATGGAAGCTTGCCTCTGCTCCTGACTGAGTGTCAGTGCTACTCCAGAGGGCACGAGCAACCGTGACAAGGCTTACAGGCTGCCATTCACTCAAGTTCGCATTCATCAACATCACAATCCAACCAACAAATGGAGACAACCAAGTTTCATTCAAACTATTCAACACTATTCTTTCCAGCCACGCCTAGGCGACCTCATGCTTCTAAAAGCAGAGTTTTCCATCGCCTGGACAAATGAGCAAGGAGACTCAAACGTCTCCCGCCGTTATTCAAGAAAAAGAAAAGAAGCCAAGCAGCTTCTTGGGCTACAGAAGAAGAGAAGAAAAAGAGAAGGGCGTGTATTTCCCGACTCTTGCGTGGTCTGTTGTGTTTTTTTTCGTATGTCTCTTGTTTGGGCTTTGTTGTTGATTATCCGTCTTGTAGGAAAATGTTGGAATAAATGACTGCCGACGATACTTGCGTGGGAGCGAATAATCACATCGGAGAGTCGAATCGAGAGGACGTCTAAGACAACAAGTCAGAAACCATATACAAAAACACGCATCAGAGAAACTCACTTATGCCTCGGTGATGCTGCGAGCAGCCTCGCGGATGGACTCAATATCCCGCTTGGCCTTCCAGCAAGGCTGACCAGGGTAGAAGCACCATCGCTTGTCGACCTGCTTATCGTCGCGCTTGGCGTGGTTCCACTGAGACTGTCCAGGGAAGAAGCCCCAAGGAGTGGGAGGACCATAGTTGGGAGTCTGAGGAGCCTCAGCATCGTCATCATCACCGAGAGCCTCGACGACAGCATCAGCAGCACGCTTAGCCTTCCAGCATGGCTGTCCAGGGTAGAAGCACCAGCGCTTATCCTTCTGCTCAGCGGCCTCGGCCTTGGCCTTTGCTTCGGGGCTGGCGTTGCGCTTGTTCTTCCAGCATGGCTGGCCTGGGTAGAAGCACCACGGTTCGGCGTCCCGCTTGGCCTTGGGGTCGCTGTCGGCAGGGAAGGCTCTCTCGAGGTTGAGGCTGCGGTAGTAGTTTCCGGAATCGTCCCTGGTGGCGAGGGAGATTACGTTGGCGAGCTCGTGGATCTCGCGCTTGGCCTTGAAGGCGGCTCCTCCGGCGAGGTTGCTCAGATCAGCTTCGGCATCTGCATCAGCGGATCTAGCTTCGTTGGTGGAGACTTGAAGAGCCTCGGAGAAGGCTTCAGCTGCGCGCTTGACCTTCCAGCAAGGCTGACCAGGATAGAAGCACCATGGCTTAGCCTCAGCATCGGCATCGGCATCACGCTTGGCCTTCTTCCAGCAAGGTTGTCCTGGGTAGAAACACCAAGGGCTGGCCTTGGCCTCAGCGGCGGGTTCAGCCTTGGGCTCGGGGAGAGCCTCACGCTTGGCCTTCTTCCAGCATGGCTGGCCGGGGTAGAAGCACCAAGGAGCAGGTTCGGCGTCAGGGGCGGGCGCGGCCATGCCGGTGGCAGCCAGGACGGCCAGAGTAGCGAGAGTGAACTTCATGTTGGGCGAAAAAGTCTCTTCTCGATAGCGAATGTAGGGAATGGGAGTGTTTAACGAGAGGTACTCGTTGGGGATCTTGTATCAGAAAAACTTGTCTGAAGGTAAAGTTTGTTGTAGTTATCGCTGTCCTTCTTGTGATGTTGGAACGAGCCTGGGGAAAAGAAGGATATAACCTGGGGGATTAAGTCCTTCTTTATAGACCAGTTGATCAATAACGGGGAAAGGGGGGAAGTCAATAAGATATCAGATTTTACCCCCCGCTGGTGGACTGCTCTATTCAGTCTATTGACGCTGGCGGGGGTCAATAAGCCCACCTCACCTGCCACTCCAGGTGAAAATACACGTTCAAAGAAATATGAGCATGCAACCTTCATGGAAGTCGTTTCTTTGAGAGAGGGAAAAAAAAAGGAGTTGCCAGCCACTAGGAGAACACATGCGACGATATCAAACCTTGGTCGGCAAGGGGGGAACGGTGCGGCTTATTGACAGGTAGTGTTTGGCGTTGGTAGTTCGTTTCAACTAACTACGATGTGCATTTCTATTCAAATCTAGACTCTGGTTTGACACTCTGGAGTAGCTGCGCGATATGCACCTCCCAACCGATGCAAGTGATTTCACATGCACATCGAGACTCAAACTAATACTCTCATCATGCGTTGGTTATTCCTTTATGTCTAGAGGTTCTTTGATATCAGTCGTGTGTTCTGGCTTCTTGATGTGGTCAGTGCTAATTGAGGCTCTATTGACACCCAAAAGGGGTAACTTGGCAGCTGGCGGCCGCAACGGTCTGCCAACCGGATGGCCGGTGAGATGAAACGGGGCACATGCTTTTTAGAACGTTAACAGTGGGGAAAATGAATAAAAGATGCACGTTTTGGGGAATTTACACTGTGAGAAAGATTTGCACCACATGGGTATATACCGTTGTGAGTATTCACAAGGTGATATATTCACATTTATCATGGGAATTTAAACCCAAATTATGCATCACTGGTCTAGAGACCGATCAAATATGCTTTCTACCACCTTCTCTGCCCTGTATATTTATCCTACCGTACGGTGTTTGCCAGTGTCAACAAGGGCACTTACCCGCCATCAAACCCATACCTCTCTCCTGATACCCGAAACCCAACAAAAAAGAACACACGGACTAGATGAACATGAAAACAAGCCTTAATCAACAAGGTTGTGAAGACGCCACCCAACATCCGACGTCCCGAAGCCGGCACACCAGGAAACAGGGCACATGAACACCTCCTTTCAGGTAAAGACTTGGTTCCAACGGCTGAAAGGGGTTCTAGACTTAATCCCGTTCGTATTTTCCTTGATAGATGAATATGTGAGTGCGTTTATTTGACCTAGTTGGGAAAGGGGGTTGAGGAAGAGGAGTCGTATCAGAGGAGGAGTACACCAACTACCTGAAGTAGGGAATGGTGATGGGAGTAATACCTGTTTTCTGGACGTCTAGACTGGTCGATTTAGCCTCAAAAGAGCCTCTTCGAGTGTCAATAGGCGAGCGGGGAAGTGTTGAGGTTTGGCCCGGGGGTACGTGACTACTGTCTCCTGTCATGGGTTCTCGGGACCTACCGTTAAGCTGAACGGAATTCACCTTCAAGCACATTAAGTCAAGGAACTTGGAGTAAACAATTACGTTGGGGTATTTTGTATACTCTATTCATACACTAGAGCCCATTCACCAACTACTTCCTCGGATCCCAATTCTTATCAACCTGATCCAACAACCCCTTCTTCCCCAAAACCTTGCTCCCCAAAATCTTCTCCAAACTAATCATCTTAAAGCTAGCCTCTGCACTCGTACTACCATCCGGAAGCTGATTCGCATCATCGTGCACCACAACCAGACCGTGGGGGAAATCCTTGTTCAGACCGACTCCCACGGCGGTGATGCCGTCCGTGTTGCTCACGGGGTCGATCTTCCCGTCGGAGGATTCAACCAGGGTAAAGGTCGTTACGTAGTCGTGTGGTGAGGCGCGGTTGTAGACGTTGTAGGCGCTTACGCCTTGGCAGGAGACTAGGATGAAGCCTTCATTAGGGTTGGAGCCGTAGACAAGCGTCACTCCTTCGACGTCGCCGTAAAGAGTTCCATCGCCGACCTTTCCAACAACGACGCCTTCATCCTTTGAGTCAGGTTCAGCACCGTATCTCCAAAGAGCAGAGGGCTCTTCTCCGAGAAAGATCCAGCCGTTTTCCTCATCTGTGACGCATCCCTCGACTTGCCCGCCGCTACCGCCTTGGAACTCTCGCACCAACTCCGTCTTGAGTTCTCCCTCGGATGTGGACGTCAATTCGTACTGGAGATAGCGGGCGGACTTTTCGTTGACAAAGAGATACTGCTTTCCTGTCTTGGGGGAGCGGTAGGTGCAAGAACCGTAGACGCTGTAGTCTTCGACGACGGGATGGCTGCCTCCAGGGATGCTGGTGAGAGTTCCGTTGGGAAGCATCTCAAACAGACTATGTTTGTTAGCTATAGATCTCCAAGGTTAGAGATTTTCTTACCAGAGAGTGTCATCTTCTCGGCATGCAGCAAACGCAAGATCAACCTTGCGATCTCCAGCCTGGAAGCCGTAGATAATGTCAACGTTGTTAGGCTCTCCTGCAGGGAATGACTGGAGTAGGTTGCCAGCTAGATCAAAGACACCAAGACCAGCTTCCTTGCCCGACTTCATGGTTGTAACGACACGGGACTTTTCGGGTGAATCGGGCGAGATCCAAATAGCCGGGTCATCACCGTCTCCGAGACGTGACTCGGTCTCGTAGGTTGGCTCGATGAGGAGGAACGAACAGTGTAGACCTCCCCATCCCTTCTCACACTTGCATTCATTGGGACCAACGCATTTCCCATGACCAGAGCACTTGTCGACGCAGGTGTACTTGTCGCAGGTGTTGCCAGCGAATCCAGCAAAGCACTCACACTTTTGCTTCCTATCCTTGAGGCAGTATCCGCTGTTGTCGCATGTGCGGCAGATGGGTTCCTTTTCAGGGTTCGTCTTGACCTTCCTCGGGTCGTATTTCGTGTTTTCAGAAATGCCGAGCTTCTCGAGGACCTTGTCAAGTGACGTGACTCCAAAGCCGTTGACTTCCTCAGACTCGATGGCGTAGGTAAGAACACCAGCAGGATACTTTGAGGTAGAAGCCTGATAGACGTTAAGACCCTGAACTTCAATATCTTCGTACCCAGTGAGTGTCAATGTGCCCTTGAGCTTGAAGGAGCTATCATAGACGGCCACCTTGTCCGTCTGAGCGACAAACAAATAATCGGATCCCTTCTTGGGAACGTAAGTTGCGACGCCCGTCACGTCGTCTTCTGCCTCGCCAAACTTGGTGATTTCAGGCGCCTTTGTTGATTCCTTGAGTGAAAAGACGTAGACGTCTTTGTCATCATCGGCGGAGATGTACATTCTCGACTCTGAGCGGGAGACTGCACAGCCTGATGACTCGAAGCCAGTGGAGAATGTTTGCACCTGAGTGTATTAGCAAACGCCTTTTGTTCTTTTGTGCAAATGCTTACCTCGAGCAGTTCGACCGACTTTTTGGTCTTTCTGAGGAGTAGCTGTACTGCTTGACCCTTTCCAAAGAGATAGACGTAGTCATTGCCCGCATCACTCTTCCATGAGCAAAGCGCAGACCAATCCCCAAGCACCTTGAAGTCCGCATCCTCAATCTGCTTAAACTCAGGCATCTCAAAAACGCGCACCACAGAATCCGGCTGCGCGATAGTAACAAGCAAATCCTTATCGTCAACATCATAAACCGTCGTGACGAGCTTACTGCGTCCAGGCGTACGCGCAGTAACCTCGTTCAACGGAGACGTCGACTCAAGGTCATAGACGTGAAATCCTCCCTTGTCAGGTCCGCCATCATTTCCGATAAGAAGAGGCTTTCGGGAAGAGTAGTACACGGCGGTCCAGTCTGATTCGACTTCGCTCGTGTATGCTGAGACGTTGACGTTTACTTCCACTGCGGCGTTGACGACGTACATCTGTGCGAGGACAGCCAAGAGGCCGACCACGCTAGATGCAACCATGATGACGATGAAGAAGAAGCTCCGGCTACGGAAGAAGGAGGTGTTTCTGTGACGGTCCTCCATGGTTCGTTATATATATATCCCTCGTGCGACGTAGTACCACGAGTTTCCCTTTTCGTCGACTCGACCGACACGCGATAAAATAATAATCTCGTGGCAAGGAACCGCTGTTCAATTGGACGATTGATCAATAATGGAGATTGATAAAGAGGGTATATCTCCGATGTTTCCTTGCCTCATCTGTTTTAGCCAGGTCCAGATTCCGGCGCGAGACCCGATTCGAGACCGAAAGGGCCAGTTTTTTGGAAAAAGTAGAAACTCGTGATGAGTCCATGTTGTTCTATTGGATGGTTACAATAATATAGGTTACATTTTTCGTTTCAAATGAGGGGATTGGCGGTCCTTTGTTTCTCCGCTTTTGAGAATGGTACAATAGACGGTTAATCGGATGTTGACAAGGGTTGATTCGATCAAGACAAGGCTTTTTGTATGGAGTTGAAATGTCTAACAAGGTAGAATCAATCTTATTATGGCTTGATGCATAATGAACGCATGAATAGAGCGCGGTGACGTTCATGCATAAACACAATACACTTTATGCACAATACCAGCACGTTTCATAATTTACCAGAAACAGAAATACCATCCGGGCTTTACAAAAACTCCATGTTCAAGCTTTCAGCAACCAGGGGTCAAGCCTGTTTCCCCTTCAAGGACCCGTTCTTACCCGGAGCTGGCCCGAGTCTCCGGGATGACATCGTCTCTGGGAATAAACTTCAGACCGTCGTAGGCTAGGGTTGTGGTGTTGTGTTTTCATGACAGCACGAAATACTACAGTACATAGTGAATGGGAGCTGGTTTCATGTGAGGGATATTGTACTTGAGCAATATACGTAGTATCCCTCTCTTTTTGTTATCATGTAACTAGCTCATCATGTCGATTTGTTGAGCCATTCTAGTAAACGACGGGCTCTTCAACACCAACTTAGCACCATCTCATTTCCAACCATTACGGCACCCAATACCGACCATCCAAAAAGCCCGGTCTCGCCTAGCCCATCGTTCTATTCCAAAACCCGGCGCGATAGTTCTACACCGGACTGCATCGTGGCGCTCAGCTGGTCTTCTTTAAGTCGGTGACAGGTAACGAGGCGGAACCGAGGGGGGGACGTGCTTTTTTTTAACGGTTGAGATCTTGATCTTTTTATTAAGGTACAAGTAGAATATTGGGTATAGTTGGCTACATTATGTGTAAAAGAAAAAGGGAATAAGAAAATATAATGGTCTAGTTTTGGTTCATTTAGAAACCTCGTGTTGCGAGATGTACCTCGGAGGAAGACTTGGATAGGTTCTCCCCGTCGAATGGCCCCTTTGCTACCCCGATCGAATCGGCCGATGAGTTTGGTCCTATGCTCACTCCATCATCGTCTCTATTCTCCCGATGGACGATAATCTCTGTTGTCATCATGACCCCGTTGTCGCGACGAGGAGATGCCCCTTGTCCATCCGAGTTTCCATCCTCACCACCCATGGCGTACGCCTCGTAGGAAACATCGCCTGTTGGCTTGGCGCCAGTGTCGCTGATGAATGTATCGAGTGCGATACCCGTCTTGTTGCCGGTAGTTGTGCCTGCAGTTCTGCTCCGAGGTCCCGAGCTGGCGTCCTTGCTACCAGTAGTCATCTCAACAAGACGGTTGAGAATGGTGAATTCGAGCTTGAGCTTTGTGCTGTACACAAACGCCTTGTAAGAAGTCTGGTACTCGTACTGATCGGCGTATTCGAGACCGAGGATGGTAATGTCGAGTAGGATGATGAGGAGGTTGACAAAGATGAGGTGGTTCATAAGACGTCGGCTACCGCGTTTGTTGCCCATGGTACGTTCCAGACGCATGAGCTTGATCGTTTCATAAATGTAAAAGCTCGAGATGATGATTTCCTGGATAAAGAAAATGGTGACCTGGATCTTTTCCATGACCGAGTACGGCTTAACCCACATCTCGGGGCTGTTGGAAAAGGACCCAAAGATCATTGGGATAATAGCTCCATGGCAGACAATGGCGTCGACAATGATCATGTAGAGCACCAACTTAAGCCGAAACCTATTCCTCAGAACAAGATGTAGTCGTGACCACAACACAAGAGACTGTCCCGTAACCATGGCCACCCATCCCACGGCGATCAGGGCAGCTGCCAGAAATCCGACAGACGCCGGGGCAAAGTACTTGATCAGGAAGCCACCGCAGTAAAAAGGGTATGCCCCAGGTCGCACACAGAAAGGACCAAAAAGTATAGACCCGAGTGACGTTTAAAGGTGCCAAAGATGATAAACGTCAGCTCGACGACGTTGTAGAGCGAGATGGCTAGGAAGACGAGGATGATGGTCATGGCCGTGCGGGACGTGCCCTCGGTCCCGGAGCCAAAGCCACCAGCCATGATTGATCGAGGGAAGCCGAAGTATTCAACTGAGTGTCTTGAGAAGGAAGGAAATTGTGTTGGTGTAAGCGGTTTCGTTAGGGAAGATGTAAAGGGAGGACAAGCGTGTAAAAAGACAGACAGAAGAAGACACCGGGGAATCATTTCAGTTCCAACTCTCTCGTCTCAAAAGAGGTAGGGAACTGTCAAGCATATGTACCGTCCATTAGCACACACGCCCACACACATGCACTTCAACCTTTCTCGATCCTGCAGGCCAGGGACCAAAGCTCCAGTGTCCGGGTTTTTTTCCCTTTAAACGCGCCAAGCCCTCCCGCTCAAGGCGCGATGTCATGACGGGGACCGCCACAGCGTAATGAAGGTCTACTCTAGAGGTCCGGGCGGTTCGTTCTACGCCAGCGGAACCTCTTACTAAATGGCGGCTGAGGAAGGTCCCTGGAGGTAAAACCTGGTCTGGGGAATTCGTCTCAGTCTGGGGCGGCTTGATTTGCATCCGTTGAAGACACACTTGCGGGGAGAGGGGGGCTGCACGGCAAAAAGCCCACCTGCCAAGAAAGGGAACTTGCGAATAAGGACCTTTGAACGAGTCAGATGAATGACTCGCTCCCCTGGAACATGGCTTTTTCTCTCGAGACTGTCCAGCTGGGTGTGTGACGATCCCTGAACAAGACAATGAGACGTGAACCAAACAGCATCGTCCAGCAAGGCAAGCCTCAAGGGCTCAAGCTTGAGGCGGGGATCTCGGACCTCTGCACCCGTGCTTTAGGCTCTCAAGTGGATAATGAATTAGCGTCGTCGATCATTCACCAGGACTGGGATTGGAGCTAAGCGATGGGATGCAACGGTGCTTGCATCTGGGCGAGAGGGGGGGAGGACCACTCTCCTCGGGAGAGGCACCGTGAAGGACCGTGTTCGATCGACGGGCTTCTTTTTCTTTTTGCTTCTGTGCTTGTCATCAGTGACACCTTTCAAAAGAGCCACATTTTCTTTTTTAAAAGCCTCGTGGCATAGTTTATTCCCCCTGACGATCCAGAGTCTGATACACATTCTAGAACAAATTCTGTTGCTGCATGTCTGAATCACACTTGCATCTTTTTCATGCTTACTTGTCACAGCCTGCCCCTCTCAAAACGCCTCGTAAACTCTTCGTCGCGGCCTCATTTGGTAGCCCACGCCGTCGTCTACCGCGGTACTCACGATACAGCCTCCGTTGAAAAGCCACGGGAATAGCACGTGCATTACATGAGGTAAAAAGAGATTTCTATAGCAGGTTAGGGGAAATAGGAGGAGTAATTATATCCAGGGCTGGCAGAAAGCCCGTGACGGCGTGAAGCCACCAAGCGGCCGACATCTTGGGATTACGAATTTTGCCAGCCGACTGCGTCTGGTGGCTGAAGCAGAGTTTGAACCAGGGTCTGTTCTTGTCAACCGCCAGCCTCACTCGTAACAGAAAAAGTCACTGACGATGGGCAATTTAAATGGGAAAGGCTCAACAAGCTGAAACCCCATACCATTTCCGGTAGAGGGCGTACCCTAGTCTAGGGATCGGCTCCTTTCACTTTTGTCTATTCCCAGTATTGTCTGACAGGTGATAATCTCTTCGTGGTTATCGAGATGAAACCGCACGCTTGTTAAAGCCTTTTTTTTTCTCTCGTTGCAAACGTTTGTTAGAGTTGTCATGTCCCTGGTGCCGTTCCTGACCGTGCCCTTTAGTTCACGATGTCCAGATCGGATCGACCGACCGAACCTCTACTGGTGCTTGCTCAAGATTCTTGCCTGTCCCAGCTTAATGCAGGAACTAGACGAGAAACTGTCTTTCAGGGGAAACATGCCGTCCAAGATCCGGGGACCAGGTATCCTTGTAACTAACGGGTCAATGCGGTCTCTTGCCGAGAAGCAGGGGGCTGCTTTTCAGCCGGTCAAGATTCCGGTAGGCTAACCATTCAGAAACTCGGTCTAGTTACCCTGCTCATCGAGAGAGCCTCATATGACTTAGGGGGGGGAGGAGGTTCGAGGCGGGAATGACTCGTCAGATATGTGATTCCCCTCGACTTGGCAAGTTACCGAGGACGCACAGAGGGGACTCTTTTCTAGAAGGGAAATTTGCTTCTTTTTGATGGAAGAAGCAATTCTTCTACTCGCTTGCATGTGGGTGATTTGCGGAGAACGGAACCATTCTGTTGGGATGTGTTAGCCATTCTCGATCTGTGCCGCAGGTTCGCATCATCCTTGATCATTCCCCTAGAGGGCAGCTTTTATAAATCACTTGGCGTTTTGATGTACATGTATAGCTTTAATCCCTCTTGGCATGCACGCAAATGAATCGTCTGAAGCGAGTCCAGGTTAGATCCCTCCCTGTTCTTCTGGGGTTAGTTTCTAAAGAGTATAGTGAAGATCTTAAGTCAAGGCGATGTCAAATAGCTAGCCGAGCTGAGGCGACCAGTATCACTCCCTGTCTGTACTCCGTAAACGCGATTGGCTTCGGGACTGTCATGACTACAGCGTCAATGCATCATCCCCTGACCCGGGACTAAGGATCTTTCAATCTCGGTTGTATCCATCCGAAAATTCACTCGTTTAAGATGGTGGGATTTGAGACACACAATATGGTTACGAGATGGAGATGCTCATGAGACGGGCCGCGGCATGGTGGAGCTATTGTCTACCCAGACGGTGACGACTACAACGCATTTGGAGATCTGTATTGGTCTGCAAACACCAAGTTATAAGCCATGGTGAATTCTATTGATGTAATTTCGCTGTACGTACTCCATGTGACGGTTCGATCTATAGAACGGGTGAGAATATTGCGCATCACCATCTCGCGATATACAAGCGAGAGCCTCATATCCTTCACACCCAGTCACATCCATACCACATGGCGTCTTTACCATCTCATTGCATAATAAGCCCAAGCATATGTATGCCTTCACAGCCTCGACCCCCTCCCCCTCAACTTGAGATGCTTAGCCGCATACTCAATAGCAGCAGTATACCCAAAAACCCCCAACCCACAAATAACAGCCTCAGCCTTATCACACAAAAAGCTCTGATGCCTAAAAGCCTCCCTCGTATGAACATTCGTAATATGAACCTCGACGAAAGGAATGTCAACACCCGTCAGGGCATCTCTGATCGCGACGCTCGTGTGCGTGTACGCGCCCGCGTTGATGATGATGGCGTCAATCTCGCCTCGCGCCGCGTGGATCCTGTCGACTATCGCTCCCTCCGAGTTTGCTTGAAAGGTGTCGATTGATGACGATAGTTCTTTTTGCTTGTGACTTTGCTTGGGTTTCTACGTCGTGGAGGGTTGTGGAGCCGTAGATGTGTGGTTCTCTTGTACCGAGGAGGTTGAGGTTTGGACCGTTGATAAGAAGAAGACGTCGAGACATGATGAATATATTGTTTTGTTTAGTTAAATCAACCCATTGTAAAAAAATCCCAGGTCTTCTAAAATATGGTATTTCAATTACTTGTATCCTTTTTCCCCAATCTCGGCATTTACACCAGCCTCGGGAACCTCCATGCGGAGCCCCCGCATTATCCGGGTAAAGCTTCATCCACCAAGACTGCTGATCAACCAGACATGTCCCATCGGCAGCTCACCCGAAGCTTCAAACATTCCCGCAGTGCGGAAATCGGCTCTGGGGCGGTTGGAGACGGCATTGAGTCATCATTTTGAACAAAAAAGCGAGAGAATGTCGTCGAATGCAGGGTCCAAACGTTGACTTTTCGTCATCACACACGTCGCGAAATGGATGACCAGCAGATTTCAGAGATTTACGCCTTTGCGGTTCAATTGGGTAAAGATGCTGGTGACTTGCTCATGGCAGCCGCTCAGGCCCGGATTAATGGTCAAAATGGAGGTTCTTATGATGAGAAGGAGAGCTCGGTCGATATTGTCACGAAGACCGACAATGGTATTCACCTTGGATCTCATGTTTGTGCTGTGCGATAGCTGACCCCGTCAAGATGTCGAGAACTTCATTCGGACTTCCATCGCCGAAAAATACCCCGATCATGCGTAAGCCGATCAATCATCAACAAACTTCACCATCTAACGCTCTAATCAGTTTCCTCGGAGAAGAGTCGTACTCTGCTGGAGCTTCACGAACATACCTAGTCGACGATCGACCGACATGGGTAGTCGATCCTCTTGACGGCACAGTCAACTTTACACACCTATTCCCCATGTTCTGCGTTTCAATCGCCTTTGTTCTAAACGGAGTCCCCGTAATCGGAATCATAAACGCTCCATTTCTACACCAATTCTTCTCGTCGTGTTCTGGAAAAGGCGCCTGGCTCAATGAGACTCAGCGACTTCCGCTACTTCGCAATCCGGGTCCTCCACTGCCACCAAACGCCCCAAGCGGATGCACCTTTTCATGCGAGTGGGGGAAGGATCGTCGAGATATCCCAGATGGCAACATGACACGAAAAGTCGAGTCGTTTGTAAACATGGCTTCGGAACGGGGTGGTCGAGGAGGCAAGGGAGGCATGGTTCATGGAATGCGAAGCTTGGGGAGGTAAGGCTCCCATCACCTCTGCCGCGCAAGCGACCGCTGACTTTTTGTGTAGCGCAACTTTGGACCTTGCTTATACCGCTATGGGTTCTTTTTGATATCTGGTGGGAGGGTGGTTGTTGGGAGTGGTACGTCAACCAGCTAATCCAAATCACCATCGGTCCGAGTGCTGACTTTGTTAGGGACGTCGCGGCTGGTATCGCCATTCTTGAAGAAGCAGGTGGTCTCGTAACAACAGCAAACCCCCCTGATGAACCTGAGACGGCCGAAATCCCCAAGGCACACCTTGGAGGTCGATTGTACTTGGCAGTCCGGTAAGCTGAGGCTCATCCATCAAGGTTCCCACCCACTAACTCGTCCAGTCCTGCAGGTCCTTCGGAAACAGAAACTGGTCGTCAAACACAAGAGCGAACCGTGAGAGAGGTTTGGAAGCGCGTGCGAGAGTTAGACTACAGCCGGCCAGGTACATAGACAGCCATGGTTCAGAACATAATGATATAAATGACAAGAAAATCCTCAATCATCACCAGTTCAACCACATTGAACATCAAACGGTCCAGTTACCACACCCATAGAATAAATACTCGCCCTTATTAGCACCTCCTTACTCACTCTCTAGATTCTCCATGCCATGGATGAATTCCGTCTGAAGATGTTGAAGGTGCCTTGGGAGCCCTTCTTCGGTGCCCGAGTCACGGGCTTGCTTCAATGCGGCCCAGAGATTGAGAATCATATTGCGGCGCTTCAAAAGTCGCGATGATTCCGAGCTGCGTTTGTTCGCTTCCCTCTTGGATCTGAGATCCTTGGCCACTTCCTCTGCTTTGTCAATGAACCCCTGAGGCAATCCAATCGCGCGAGCCAGATTGATGCCATAGTGCTCATTTCCCACAGCACCCGTCGTCGCTTTGTATAACATCTTTATATGAGGCAGTCCGTCAGCTGTTGTTGAAGTTGTGGCTGCAAGGTGAAGATTCAATACACCAGGACGATCCGCAAGCGCACGGGTTAGATCAGTAAAATGAGTCGCGAACCAGACCGAAGCCTTGCTCTGGATCAATGCCTCCGAAATGGCAATGGCGATAGACAAACCATCCCTGTTGCTCGTTGCACGACCCAGCTCATCAATAACAGCAATGCTCTTGTCATCAATATTCCGCAGAATAAAGGCCATTTCTCGCATCTCGACTGAAAATGTGGAAAGGTTGCTTTCAATATTATCGTCGAGCGAGACTCGAGCAAAGATGTTGTGAACGATGGAAAACGAGGCGAACTTGGCAGGGACAAATGATCCAATCTGCGCCATGATCTGGAGTAGCGCAACCGCTCGGATATACGTGCTCTTCCCACTCATATTGCATCCGGTGACGACATGGAAGGCATATGATTCTGACGCAAAGTAGTCGTTGGGCACAAAGCCATCGTCCATGGTCTACCTCGTTAGATTCCTCCTGATCAATCCAGAGACTGAATTACCTTGTCAAGAACCGGGTGCCGAGCACCATGCAATGCCATCACGGCACCGATTTCAGGCCTTACGTAGTCTCTCGTCGTGGCGAGCTGTCCAAAGCTCGAAACCATGTCGACAAGAGCAATTGATTCGCAGAGTTTGAAGAGATGTGGCACCTCTTGACGAAGATCGGATATCAAGTCCTGTACGACTTTGTCGCTTCGTACAACAACTTCGTTTGCAGCATCTGCAATTCGTACGTTGAGCTTGATCAACGCCAAGGTTTGGCATTCGATCTTGTCCTTTTTTCGTACAACATTGATGAACTCTTGAGGAAGGGGGCGATCCTCGAAATCAGCGGCTCGCAAACGAAACTAGTATCTGCGACCGTTGTCATACTTGAGACTGGCGCCCAATCCATGGGTTTCTGGAATTGTTATTAGACTGTTTGTGTCGAGGGCGTCTTGCCATACCAATTAGATGATCGAGGTGCTTATGAATCTCCTCAGTCTGCTCCTTGTAGGTCTGCCGTGCAACATCCAACATGCCGTTGATGCCTGTTTTGACTGCAAAGGTCCTTTGGTTCCAAAGGTCCAGGGCGGACTTCATGTACGCAACGTCCGGTTCGATTATGTATCGAATCTTATCGAGGCCACGGTTTGTGAGTTCGGGGCGGCAAAGATCCCGAACTTTGACAAGCAAGTTGCATGTTGCGGGTTCCAAAGCGATGTAGAGCTCAGAGACCGCTTCGAGGAAGCTCTTCAACAACAAAACATGGTTGATCTGTTCCTCTATCATGTGGATTTGCTTAGTTTTTGGGACGACGATCAGCTACGATATGATGAGCAATTTCCAATGTGAGAGTGATCAGAATACCTTTGTCAATATCTTCTCGGCATCATGAAAACCTTTGAGAGCTGCCTGCCTTTAGCCTAGGAACCAGATACCGTACAAGAATCGACTCACCTTTCCGGATTTCAAGAAACATCTCCTCATTGGTCGTTAGCTCGTCAATAGCATCGTAGCGAGGAGTAATGTACTTGTCGGCACGGGTCGAAGGTTGTAGGATGCTGCTTCGAAGCATCCGGGCTCCCATAGGAGTTTTTGTGTGATTCATCAACCCAAAGAGGGAGTCTTTGCACTTGGGATTCCGCAGGTTCTGCATGATCTCGAGAGACTGAATGGCAGAAATGTCTATCATCATGGTGTCTTCAGAGGGGCGATATTGAATACGGAGAGAATGCGGTACAAAACTGATAGAGAAGTGCTGTTGGATGTACTTGATCGCCTGATCTGGTAAGTCATGGTCGCAAGCACCACTGATGGAACTTACTGCTGCAAAGGAGCTAAGGGCGTAGAATTTTCCCTGAGTAGCCACCTTCAAAGGTTCAATATCATCCCTGAATGCCAAGTTGCTGATGTACTCCAGCCCATCCGACTCGGACCAGGCAGAGCGATCTTGTGTACCAATTTGAGATTCCTGAAGGAGATCCGTCACAAGAGAATAGAGGTTGCTGGGCTTGTTTGGGGGGCAAGCAGTGGACATGAAGAGGATCCTCGATGGAGCAGCCATATGAAGTGTATGAATGGTCCTGATGTAGGATTGATTGTCGCAGATCTGGCTGATGACGACTTCTCCAATCGAGACGTTGACAAAGGCGATGCCCACCGAAGGGGTGACGCTGCGAGCCTCGCTGACGGCGCAAATGATGCTTTGAGCTTCGCTCAGACCGAGTATCGAGGATGTGGTTGCATTTCGTGACGTTCTCTCTTGAGCGGTACCTGGTCGAACAGTAGGAGGCTGAGTCGTACTAGGTCCTGGGGTGGTTCCCGCGGCTGTATGCTGTGTGGAATGGCTCAGGCTTGACTGCAGTCTCTCGTTGACAAGGGGACTTGGAGTGGACGGGTTCCGAAAGTAACTCGAAGACGACCAACTGTCGCCTATTGGTGGCGTTGAAGGCAACCCAGCATCCATCTCCAAGGTTTTCGCTCGTTAATGTCGCCGGAAGTTTGATGTTCACGGATGCTCACGCGAAGAAAGATACGTGGCATCACTGAAGAGTTTTTTCCCTTCATTGAATTTGAAGGGGAGGAAGGTTCATATATGAGGTCCTTCCTGAATCCCCTCCTTCCACAACTTTGTTGGGAAAATTGGAAGGTGCAGTCCTTGTCCATAATTACCTATCCAGAGGCACGTCTCAACCTTTCAATCTCCCCTCTCTAACGCCGAAGCAAACAAACAATCGTCGTCGTCATCATCATCATCATCATCACGGATACATAGGTATTGTCTAGATATTGGTCAGTTTCTAGACTACGAAAGAACGACAATACGCGATACCAAACATCACATCTCCCGTGTGTAAGCCACGGATGGATGGAAGCATCCGAGGTTTATCCGAGTCAGCCGGAAATTCCTCACTCCTCCCCGCCGGCCGACACGTCGGCTCAGGCCTGACACCGGTCAACGCCCAAATCCACACATCGTTGAGCTCCGAACGCGTTGATCGCGTTATCGAACTCATCATGTTCGGCATTCTGGAGGCCGTGTCGGTGCCCCATTCGGGCATCTTCAACAGCTATGAAGATCTCTTCAAGGAACTCAGTGACCGCATGGAAAAGGATGGCTACAAGATCGTCAAGGCGAGATCTCATCGCGGCAAGGTGGGCGGTGCCGACGTCCCAGGAAACGACATTGTCCGATGCGATCTGGTTTGCGATCGAGGCGGTCGGCCCTATCGATGCATGGCGACAAAGCACAAGACGACAACCAAGAAGACGGATTGCCCATGGAAGGCAAAGGCTGTTCATCGTAAAACCATGGGAGGATGGGTCTTGACCATCACCTGCGACCAGCACAACCACGAACCCGGCACGCCCGAACCACCGACCCCCGAACCCGCGAGCGAAGACGAGAACAATATTGTTGAGGACCTGGAAGGTGAGCAGAATATGGATTCAGGTGTGACGCCGCTTCTGACAGAATGGCCAGATGACGGTCCTCAACCTGATGCCGAGACTCAGGCTGCGATCCATGTTGCCGGCGTCTCCAACGCTGTCCTCCGCCTGACCGGCGACACCTTCCATCAGTTCAAGAGCGAATACCGCAAAATGTCGCAACCAGAGCGCATCGGCATCTTGTCGCAGCTCCAGCTTCGTATCGCTGCCATCTATGCGGTTCAGAACGAGGATGTCCAGCGGCAAAAGAGACAAGAAGCCCAAGATAAGCGGCATCGTCAGATTGAGGAAACTAAAAGACAATCCTCCGCACAAAAGCAGCGAGCTCGACAGCGACGTCAAGTAGCCGAACAGACGCAGCAGCAGCAGCAGCAGCCCCAAATGCATCCTCAACACGTTCAGCAACAGCCGTTGCCGCAACAAACCTCGCAGGCCCAAGTTCAAGCACAACAAGCCCAGCAAGCACAACAAGCGCAACAGGCCCAGCAGGCAGCCCAAGCGCAGGCGCAGGCTCAAGCCATGATGCAATCGCAGCTGTATCTGCCGCAAAACCCACAGCAGACTCCTATTCCTGTACCTGGAATGGATATGCCGCAGTTCCAGCATTACGCTGGACCTCCTAAGCGGATGCGCGGGCGGCCATCACAGGGCGGGCAACAAACCTAGGGAAACTTGTATGGGGGATGACTTTTCGGCGTTTTCGGGGAATTAGGCGCTATGTTTTTCATGATGAGAGGCACACGGATCAACCTTGAGAGTTGAAAGACGCATTGGCATGGCATGGATGGGCATGTCACTAACAGGAATGTGTGGAGACCGAGGCCAAGTTTGTTAGCAGATTACAATACCACCGAGTACGAGTCCTTAGCCGGAACTCTGTGCGCTGCTGCACTGCACTGCGCTACGAATTGCTGCAGCTCCTCACCGCCAAAATTTGTCAAAGATTTTGCCAAACTGCCCCACCATGCCACTGATTCTATCAAGAATCTTGACCTTTACATAGGAATTTCTCTTGCCATGGCGACAATTGTTCCTCCGCCGTCTAAACGGCAGAAGAGGGAGGAGCTTGAGCGCTCTCATATTCAGCAGGATGTCACAGCGATTGCAGCGGGACCAGCTGGGTCCTTCAAGGCCCGGTTCTTGGATGGAGATGGCAACCAGATGGCAGATGTGATCGAGGTGCCGCTCGCCGACGCTTCTGAGAAGAATCTCTCTCTCCTATTGAATACTTTGCTTGCAAGGGTATGTGCGATTATTCCACTAGAGGCTTGATGTGTCCCTAACATTCTATGACTCCAGGAAAAGGAAGAATTCCTCCCATACCGATTTCGAATTCACATCCCCGACTCCGACATCATTGTAGACCAATACCCAACCGATCTCCTCCAACTCCTTCGCAACCATGGCATCGAGAACCCTTTTGAAACGACAGTCACACTTAGCGCCGAGCCACAGGCTGTGTTCAAGGTCCAGGCCGTCACCCGCATGTCCCACCGGATACCTGGTCATGGCGAGGCGATTCTGGCTGCGCAGTTCAGCCCCAAGAACAGCAACCGATTGGCGACGGGTTCCGGCGATAAGACGGCACGGATATGGGACTGTGATACTGGAACACCCAAGTACACCCTCTCCGGGCATAGTGGTTGGGTGTTGGCTGTTGCCTGGTCTGCGGATGGTGCAAGACTTGCGACTGGAAGCATGGACAAGTCTATCCGCCTCTGGGACCCCGAGACAGGAAAGGCCGTAGGAGGCCCTCTGACAGGCCATCAAAAGTGGGTGACCAACATTGCCTGGGAGCCTTACCATCTCTGGAGAGACGGGACACCACGGATCGCCAGCGCCAGCAAAGATGCAACGGTTCGAATCTGGGTTGTCAACACCGGCCGGACCGAGCATGTGCTCTCAGGGCACAGGAGCAGTGTGAGCTGCGTCCGCTGGGGAGGTGAGGGCCTCATTTACAGCGCTAGCCATGACAAGACAGTCAGAGTGTGGAATGCTGAGAAGGGCACTCTTGTTCATACCCTGTCGGCTCATGCTCACTGGGTTAACCATCTTGCGCTCTCAACCGACTTTGTTCTCAGGACTGGATTCTACGATCACACTCCTGTGCCAGAGACTGAGGAGGGCAAGAAAGCCAAGGCCAAGGAGAGGTTCGAGAAGGCGGCCAAGTTCCAGGGCAGAATCGCAGAGCGGCTCGTCTCGGCTAGCGATGATTTCACAATGTATCTCTGGGACCCAGCTCAGGGCACCAAGCCTGTGGCGCGCATGCTTGGACACCAAAAGCAGGTGAACCATGTCACCTTTTCCCCGGACGGCTCCCTCATCGCCAGTGCTGGCTGGGACAACCACACCAAGATCTGGAGCGCTCGGTAAGAACCAACCAACACACTCTACTACCCCATCAGTTTCTGCAAAGCTCGAGCTAACCAAACGGAACAGGGACGGCAAGTTCATCAACACGCTCCGCGGACACGTGGCTCCCGTGTACCAGTGCGCGTTTTCAGCAGACTCGAGGCTTCTCGTGACGGCATCCAAGGATACAACGCTAAAGGTGTGGTCGATGGCCTCGTGTAAGCTCGCCGTGGACTTGCCGGGACACCAGGACGAGGTGTACGCGGTCGACTGGGCGCCGGACGGCAAGAGGGTTGGCAGCGGAGGCAAAGACAAGGCCGTCCGGCTCTGGCGGAATTAGAAACCCGATGTTGTTGTTTTTTTTTGTTTTTTTCTTGGTACTCTTACAGTCTTGGGCGAGATACCCCTGAAGTGATTTCAGTCCCTCACGAAATCTGCCGTACCAATCCGCACGTCCAGCCGTGCATCATGTTTCGGAACCGGTTCCACTAACTGACAGGTCCCGAATCAGTTCAGTTCAGTTCAGTTCCTCAGGGCGCAGCGGGCAGAGTGAAGAGAGGCGTGCTTATCTTGAGGATGCGATCCAACCTACCAAGCATACGCGTGGCACCACACGATTGTCCACAATTACTCACGTCGTCGAACAACTGGGCTCCAAATTTCACGCATCGTTTAAACCCTTCTTCTCGACGCAGGCAGGAAGCCACGTACAGTACCTACCTACGTGCCAGGCAAAGACAGATCATGCATGTACGGGAGTTGGCTGTGCTGCCTTCTGGACTCTTTTTGTGACGGACAGGGTCAAGATGCAGGCAAAACCAGGGGCCCACAGACGATGGATGGAAGTGCCATGGAGCCTTGTCCTGGTCTCGCAACTGTCAGGCGGGCGGGTACTGCCTGTGCTTGAACACCCCGATAGTGCCGATCTACTGTACTATAACGGGACGGTACGGTGCCGCTCGTGGAGGCTTGCAGGAAGGCTCTTCTGGGCCAACGACTTGGGGGACGGGTTGCCATGTGGGACGCTCATAGGTTCGCTTGAGGGAGAGTGTGATGGGGTGAGGGTTTATTGGAGTCGTAGCACTCCGAGGGAAACCCGGTCAGAGAAGAGAGAGAGAGAGAAAAGGTATAGCGGGTCCGGGTCCGAGGAGGAGGGGGTTTTTTTTTTCCCTTGGGCAGTGAGTTGGGTGAAGCTCACGATAGCTTCGAAATTACTAGAAAGTGGTGTTGTGGGGTAGCATTGGAACCCAGAGCTGGGAAGCTTGGAGCCCAAGGGTCGTTCGGGCCGTTAACCTGACACCCATCACGAATACATCCAATACACGTATGGTCAGTTGGAAATGTCTAGAAGGGTCGGTCTGATCTGGTCTTGGCCCTGGAGAAGAGTGAGTGTACGCGCGCGTGTCAGCAACGGTAGTTGGGTCTCGCACACAATGTCTCGTCCTCTTTTCATTCGCCTCCACAAGCCAAGGACAAGACGCAGCAACAAGCGTTACAAACAGCCTCATGCTGCACCAACACCGATCAGGAACAAGGGCTTAGGACCCAGCTTCTTACGCCTCGTCCGCCCTGCCCAGCCTCCCCTTCGTCGGGTCTTCTCGGGCCCGGTCCGGCATTGCGTCTTTGCCAAAGAGAAGCAAGATACAGCACGTCGAAAGAGCCCAGTGACACCTTTCTTTCCCCATCCATGCGAGCAGGACACCCACGAGGCTTCTCCACCGATCGTGAGTGGATGAGAACCCCGCCGGAAAGCAGCGGGACTTGGGACCTCTAGAATGACAAGATTACCCTAGACGTTTTTGGTGAGGTTTTCAAGATTTGACATTCACTGGTGGAACCGCCGATTTGTGCGGGGGCGTCGGGGCCAAGACGGTGGATGGATTTACTGCACCAGGACGGGGAAGAGGTCATCTGAACAGATCAAGTTGTCCAAAAAGCCCAGAGTCAAGATGGGCGAGTTGAAGACTGTGTTGAAGCCATCATGGACAAATAGCGTGGTGTCTATTCCCCCCCTCCAAACTAATGCGGACTCGAATACCTCGTGATCGGGCATCTTGTTCGTCATGGGCATCCGAAAACGAGAAGAAAGAAAAAAGGCAACGACGACGCACAATTACCGAACGGCACATGGTAAATCTCTCCATCCCATCGCCGAACATGTCCCCATTAAGCGAACACTCTGGTTCCGGTCCCGTGGCGGCCGTCCGAGGGAGCCCGGGACTCCGGCCGGCTGTGGGCAAACGGGACTTTTACTCTGAAAGCCGAAGAACCCTGCTTCTGGGGCCGAGCATCTCCCACATTGCACATTCCATTCGATAACGTACAGAAAGGATGAATCTCGATTCGGAGGGGGGAAAAGAAAGCAAGGCAGTCAGATCATTTGTTGCGTAAAAGAAAAAAGAAAAAGAGTTGGGGAACAAGACTTTTGCCCAGGCAAGGCAGGGCAGGGCAGGGGAGGAGGAGGCGGGGAGGGGGACCATTTGCTGATGGCTTGCAGATGAGACACATGGCTCAGACATCTTTGGTAAGACGGCATGGGGCCGTGTCTCTAATCACGGCATGCGAGTGTCGCCTTGAAGGATTTGTTTGGCTGTTGAGGCTGTCTTGAACAGAGCTGAGGTGTTTGCCCGGTGACGGGCTGAGTCGATGCTTGCTTTGATAGCTGGATGCTCAAAACAGTCATGATGGGACAAAGTGACAAGTTCAATCATGATTCCCATGTGACATGGACCTCCTCTCGTCTACCTACCCCAAAGACCTATCCATGCCATGCCGTTATCCCGGGGATGAGTTGATCGGTTCTGGGTTCTGGGCCAAGAAGCTTTGAAGCGGCACAGGGAATTACTCCACCAAGCAAGCCTGGGGGGCGAATGATGAGGCAGAAGGCGCAAAGATGATGGGATATGGGATTGCGAAGCTGCGGGGTGTAGTCAAGGTTCTCTAGTAGCTTACGAGATAGGGTCCCCTGAAGATCCCCTCTCTAGGGCGATGTGGTTGCGTTATTGGTGTCGTAGTGAGTACGGATAGCGCGTGATGGATGGGATGTTATCTGATGGATGTCAACCAACTCTCCTTCAAGTCTAACCACCACATGAACCGAGGAACAACATATCCAGCCCCTGCAAACCAGTCACTTGCAGAAAAGAAACAAAAACAAAAAAAAGAGAGCGCGAAATATCGCCTCGAGTCAAAAAGTCAGCACCAAGCCTTGCAGATTCCAAGCATGGCAACCCGGGAGTAACCATCGAAAGAGAGGTACGCCACCAACCAGCAAGGTCCACAGATGGTCGCCCATGCGTTCTGACCCCAATCGCATGGTCCATGCGGATCTGGCCAAGAATCGGGAACCCGGCCTGCAACGGATAAAGGAACTTACAGGGAATGTTTAGAACGGGCTCGGGTAACTGCCTTGCTGCACAGTACGTAGTAGGTACGTTGTGATGATGTATGTATTATCCCGGTGTGGTGGGCGAACGAACGGCGAGACGGGTACTGTAGAGGAAACGGGCCGTAAGAGACGGCGTGCGATATCAAGGACGGGCCGGTGCATTTAGGACAAGGACATTATTACGAGGCTTGATACTGTATCTCGAGGGGGGCAAAGATGTATGTACGTACTCCGTACATTCTAGATTATCTTTGTAAATTTAGCTTGCTTTCTTTTTTTATTTCACTCATCCAAGGCGTGCTTCTGCGTGGATAATCCTAGCTCTGCCTGGGGGAAGGGAGCCACCAAGACTCCGTGTTGGAGGATCGAAAGCTGAATGGACGAGCAAGAAATCGGGTCTTGGCAACGCAGAGGCGAGGGCGTGCGCCGTTGCTGTTCAATGACGATGCTGGCTGGCTGGCTGGCTGGCTGGCTGATGCTGTGATATGATGGGCGGGGGAGGAATGCAGCCCATCGCATAATGTTTATTCATGGATACAGTACTTGGCTTCGAATAGCCGGTCTTCGCCTTGCGGGCCGCTTTCGATGTGATGCATCTCGAGTGGCAAAGAAGTTGTTGACCTGGAGATGAACGATTGGATAAGCCGTTTCCCTCGGGTTTTGCTTTTTTACTCTGTTGGTCTTGTTCTATCGACTATCGATCGTCGGTTTACATAGTGTCAAGCGCCTTGTGTGGGTGTTATTGTTCCCCCATGTGTTTTTAGTCAAAGAAAGAAAAAATAAAAATGTCCCGGCATCAGGTGAATGCATGCGGGTGCACACATGGTTTCAAGTGCATGATCGGCGAAAGACCAGAGGGTGTGTCGATTTGGGAGGCAACCGGGAAAGAGGAGGAGGAGGTAGCATTGAGCTCGGTCTGGAGCTGTAGGGAATCCTTGTCCGTGATGCTCGGCTGGGTTTTAGGTTGGGAAATAGCTAGTTTTTGACGATCTAGGGAATGAGGGTTAAGCGCGAATGAATTAGTCTGTGAATAGTATATTCGAGGTATATACAGATTGTAAATAGACACGATTATGCTTCTTTTTGTTGGAATTTAAATTGAATTAACCATAGTTCTTCTTTTGCCTGCAAAATGCAAGTGAGGGCATTGCCTGGTGGTGATTGCCCTATCCCGGCAGTTCCTAGCGAGCTTGAGTAAAAAACCTCAAACTGACATCCCCAATTCAACCCGAATGTACCTTGACATCCACCATCCTACTGTATCTCGTTATCATGCCCTCGTTTTCAGTTAACCGGAGGCATCTCTTCCGTTTGACTGTTCACGGCACCTAGAAAGAAAAAGCGACCTCGCTTCGCCTTCCCTATTCATCAGATAGACTCACCTGGACTCGGCCATCTTCCCCATCCACACCTTTAAACTGTACCGTACCTCAAGAGAGAGCATCTTTCTACTCCCACGCCTACCACACCATCGTCACCTATCAGATACTGCACACAGCTTGTTGCAGTGCATAGCAGTGCATCCCTCGTGCCTTGTTGGTGGCA
Source organism: Fusarium oligoseptatum (assembly GCA_003946995.1). Taxonomy (NCBI): domain Eukaryota; kingdom Fungi; phylum Ascomycota; class Sordariomycetes; order Hypocreales; family Nectriaceae; genus Fusarium; species Fusarium oligoseptatum. The sequence goes on from NKCK01000300.1 coordinate 39,956, forward strand.
GTCCCAAGAAAGCGGACATTTTTGCTCTTGTCATCAAGCCCCATCTTTGACTCTCACTCTCGTCAATCATCGCATCCATCGCCAACCATCCATCATCCTTGCTCGACGCCGCCCCCTCCGCCCTGGGCCCGTGTTTAGCCTACCCGCTAAGACAGAATCCAACCCAACCGACGGGTCCAAGTCCAAGAAGGAAAAACAAAGAATAACGAGACACTTTTGCGTGGGCCACACCCGCCCGCCGTGCATCGGTCGACCCTCCGAGTTTCGTCCTGTTCCTCTTGAGAGAATTGGAGGAGACATGGGGTAGAGAGGAGAGAGTACTTGAGCAGTAAAAAAAAAAAAAAAAGTCCTCAAAAAACTTGCATTTTTATACCGAGTCACTCCCCCCCCTCGTTTCTCCCTCCCCCCTCCCCTCACTCTCTCAAG